>BQNB010099839.1:2385-24839 GCA_026074375.1 Tanacetum coccineum | reverse complement strand
ATGATTAAATAAACCTTACTTGATTAAAACATGAGTTGGAGGAAGTACAATAGGGTTTTTAGGCTCTAAATTTGTCCCTAACAGCTGCTAAATGAACTAGGGTTCGTACCCTCTTTTTATTCTAAAGTTACACACTCAAAACCCTAAATTCGGGTTTGTATATATAGGAAAAACGATGTGACGGCGTCGCGTTTTAATCGTGACGCCGTCATGAAAGAGAATGATATGTGAGAAATCACATATCCTTTTTATACCAAAAATGACCCTAAAATGAACAAATGGTGCAAATTACGCTTGTATATTGCTTGTTTTGTCATTTGTGATGTGTAGGTACGGATATTGCAAAAATCACAAGAAAACGGTCAAAACCGGACAAACACGGACACGGGAATGGAAAGAGTGCACAAGAGCCAGGATTTTCTAGCAAAGGTCAACAAAGTCAACCTTGGTCAACCATTGGTCAACCTACAAAAAGACAAAACCTTCAAAATACCCAAATAACCTTTAATGTTAAATCAAATTTTACCAAAAACCCTAAATCACTAACACTGTTAGTCTTCTTTTATTAAGAAGCTAACGGTCGTTATCCCTTAACTATAAACCCTTTATACCCTTAACCGGCCTAATCCTATTAAATAAAACCATGGCCTAATACCCCGAGCCCAGGTCAAACACCCCCCCCCCCTTTCACCCTGGGTCAAACAACAAAGATATAAAGAAAAAAGGGTGCCAAAGTTTTTACTATTCATCTTCGTCCCAAGTTACCTCGCAGCTCAAATTAAGGGTTAAAATTTCCTCCCAAGCTTGTTCCAACATGGCAATAAAGATTCCAAGTACCAAGTGATGACTCAGCATCAAAAACGTTACTCCTTTGCTTCTATTGGCCAAGACATCTCAAGGAATCACACGCGTGCTGAAAAGAAGCACATCAAGAAGGGAAATTTACACTAAAAATAAGCCAAAAGAAGCACAAGGCCTCTGACACAAGGATTGCCACGCTGGCAATCCGTGTGCTCATTTATTAATCCAACGGTTAAGATTAAAGATCTAATGATTGGCAATGATTGAAAGGCCAAGATCAAATCAAGGGGAGCGTGTGCAGAGGTCTAGATCCTTCTCTCCAGGCCTATAAATACAAGACCTCTTTCACTCACAACGGATCATCTAGGAGTAGTTTTTAAAAGTAGCTTAATATAGATTTTAGTGTAATTTCTTAAATGTAATTTTCAGCTTATTGTTTTAAATACATGTAATCTTCTGTTTTCATAAGTTTGTAATCAGTTTCATTAATAAATTAAAGTTTGTTTTCATTTAAGCTTAATGTGCAATTCATGTTTTCACTTAAAAGCAATTTAGTATAACCATGCTCTCTACTGTTTAAATAAGCTCAAAAAGCTATCATTCTAACAAATAAGCTAGTATTCACTTAGTTAAGTTTTTCAAAAAAAAGCTTAACTAATTTTATTAAGACTCAAATCCTCTCATAAATTACCACAACTTTTATGGAAGGGGAGCCAATAAGGGATGTGTTTCAGGACCACACCACATTATCCTAGGATAAGCTGGAGCTTGTTGAACAGCACTTGGAGCATTTGTAAGCCTTGTTTAAGCAAAGGCTATTGTAAGTTCTTACTTTTCCATTTATAGCTTTAGTATTGCATAATTAGCTTAATCTGCTTAATAGTTGCTTATTTCTGCTTAATCTAGTTTAATTGTGCTTATTGTAGTATTTAATTGCTTATTGTGTTCTCTTGTTAGTTTAAATCCTAGTTAGCTTTAAAGTAATATAAAACAGTTAAAAAAGCCAAAAATATTAGCATAATTTTGTAGCTTATCAATTCTGCTTATTTAGTAGTTTTAATTTGTTAGGTCTTATTATAGCTTATTACTATCTGGATTTGAGTTTTGTTCTTTAAATCTTAAATCTATAAGCTAACAATGGGATTGATCAAGTTAAAGGGGTGTTTGGTTCAAGCAAAGTCAGAACTGCTTGTAACCATTTAGTCTTTTAAATTGAATGCAAACTCCATATTTTGGTTTATATTGATAGGATTTAAAGTTTTAATTAGGATTAATCAGTTTTAATCATCATTCATAAATAGTCATTAGAATCTGTAAGTGAAATCTCAAATCTTTAAGCTCATTAGGTTTTAATTGTTTCTAGCTGTTAAACTTAGTGGATTTGTAGTTGCTTAAGTGTTCTATTAGAGTAGAAGATAGTTTTCTAGGCCTAGATTTGTTAGCTTTAAAGTTTTAGTAGTTTACATGTCAACTGCATCAGCAGTCATAAAAAGCCAAGTAGCTAATTTCTAGTTTAAAAATCAGCAGGTAAAAATAGTTTTTAGAATTTTAAATTTTGTTCACAAGTAGATTTTAGGTAATAGTAGATCTATTTTAGCTTATTTTGCTTTTAAAAGTTCATTAAGCTATCTGTTTTAAGCTCAAATTAAGCAATTTGTCTTTACAAAAAAAACAAAAGTTAACTCAGCACACTAAGTGTAATAAGTAGTTTTTAACTGACTTTTTCATTGGTAACTTGATTTTCAAACTTTGTTTCAAAAGCTAATTTAAGTAGTCTTTTGGATTAGCTTTCTATAAATACAAGTCTCTTTGCCATAAGGATCCATTTGCTTATTTGAAATTAAGCTTAAAGTTGCCCTTAAGGCCTGTTTGGTATGCAGTTTTTACTAAAGTGCTTATTTGAGATTTTAGCTTATTTCCATAAGTTTTTGTTCAGTTTTTGTCTTAACTAGCTTATTAGGTTAAAATTAAGTTGTTTGTAGCTTATTAGGTCCAGGATTTAGCTTATTAGTCTTTTCATAGAAAAACCAAAAACAAAGTTAAATGGCAAGTAACTTTTTCATTAAGTCTTTTCATAGCTTATTTAGATTTCAAACTCCTTTGTGACTAAAGTTTTAGATAGAGCTTAGAATAAGCTTTCCATAGGTATAAGATAGTTGTCCATAAGGATCTGACTTCATGTTTTAAATAAGCTCAAAAGTTTGTTATTAGTCTATTTTATAAACAGTTTATGCAAAATGCTTAATTCTCTTTCTCAGCTTATGGTTTGTCATTTAAGCTTAAGTTGAGTACAAAGGGCTTATTAGGGTATTGTTAGGCTAGTCATAGCTTATTTGATGTGGTTTGAGTATACTTTAGCTTATTAGTGAATTTGAACTTTAAGAAAAAAAATTGAAGTGTTCTGTTAAGCTTTTAAGTTGATTTCCAGCTTATTTTCTAATTTTCAAAAAAGTTGTTTTCACAAAAAGTGTTCATATTTAGCTGATTTAAAAGTTTGCTTTTAAAAGTTTTGAAAAATAAAAAAAAAGGGAAACCAAGGAAGTCAGGGGTGAGCAAGGCTCGAACCCCTGACCTCAACTTCGTTTCAACCTTTTATAAACCTCAACACACACACCTCTCACCAACGTGCCCTTGGGACTTTTATATCTAAAGTTGCATCATTTATTCCTATATCAACTTTTTGAGTTCTTTTTCTTATAAGCACTTCGAGTGCTATTAAGCTTTTTCCCTGCTTTTTTAGTTTAGCACTTTAGGATTTTTCATTTTTCCTGCATTCTAATTATCCTTAGCTACTTTTAGAAAAAAATTAGGATTTTTAGCTTAAAGTTTTATATTTTTCGTGAATTAATTTTGTTATAAACTTTAAAAAATCATAAAAAATAGAAAAATAATCAAAAAAATATAATTCTTTTTTAGAAAATTCTCTTTTAACATTTAGGACTTAGGAAAATTAGATTTGCTTTCGTAGGGTTAAAATTGCAAAATTTGGTTTTTTAAAGAGCGGGATTGAATCCCGTTCACGTTTTTAGTGTTTTTAAGCCCTTGTCACTTCCGTTTTTGGTCTAGTTTTCTTTGTTCTAGCATTTTAGTCAATTAAGATTTAAAAAATTCAAAAAGATTATTTTAGGATTTAATTTTGATAATTTAGGGTTTTTAGGTCACGTTTTAGGATTCCCGGTTTGCGTTTTTAGTAAAATTTGTTTTTCCCTTAATTGTTTTTAAGTGTTTGCCTTAATTTTCCCGTAGCTTTAGAAATCCAATCATAATCTTGTTCCATTCAAGCATCGATTATCAAAACGACTCTCGACTTTCAATTGCATTCCTCGTTGGGGATAACGACCCGGGAATCATACTTCCGGTTTACTACAATTGAGAGATTTTTGATTCTTATCCCTTATATTATATATTTATAAGTATATTTTATATATTTATTTATATATTTATATTTATAATTTAAAGGGTTGAGTCAAGTCCAATCAGTTTTTGGCGCCGCTGCCGGGGAGGATTGTTTACGATTGTTGAGCCGTTTGACAATTTGTGTTTGAAGATCCTTCCGATAAGTTATTTGCTTATGTTCTTTATAAAGTAAAAAAATACAAAAAGATTTTTCTTTTATTAGTATATATAATATAAAAAAATTAAAAAAAATCAAAAATTTAAAAACATTGTCCATAAAAAGAAATAAAATTCACCATCAATATAATACTTTCAATTGAAGTATTATCATTAATAAGTTCCCGAACCAAAGATCAAAAACTTACCTTTTGTGTCTCTCGCGAGGTACGGTTCACCTTTGAAAGTTAAACAAACTATAAGAGGGGTATAAGGCGGGTCGTTCCTAGGAACTACGACCCTAAAGGAGAAAGGTTTTTAATAGCTTCGCGCTTTCCTACTCCTCCGCTCCTTTGTGCGTTTTTCTCTTTAAAGAGTTACCGAGAAGCGAGTTTATTATTAGGTTTAAGTTTCTTATCTCATTGTCTGTTATTAAAATATATTGTGAATACATTGTTGAAAAACCAAAAAAAAAAATTAGTATAAATTTTCTTTTTACATTTTAGTGCATGCGCACTTGTTCTCAATCTCGTAATTCTAACCGTCAACAACAACAAGTCCCACCGACTTTTGTTGAACCATTCAATCTTGTGGAACCAATTGAAAATCAAGCTCCTCCCGTAGTTACTATGGACGATAATCGTCCATAAGGGATTACACTTGATGTACGAACATTAGTCCAATTAATGATAAAAAATTAATATTGAGTCAGTATGATGGATTGAAAATTTATGATTGTGTTTATAATTATGAAATGTGCTAGGAAAGTTTGTGATATATATAAAAAAAACATATAAATCTTAAAAGAAGGCAAAGTACGCTGCACTTCAGTGAAGTGCGCCGCACTTTGTGGCGGTTTTCATATATAAAACTTACAAAACAAGATTTTGCATCTTATAAAAACTCACACACCCACCAAAACCACCGGGTTTCTCATAAAAATAAGAAGAAAATTTTTCAAGTATCAATCCATCAAGTTCTTAATCATGCCTAGGACTATGGGAGGAAACGATGATGTAGCCGAATCATCAAGATCCAAACGCTCTAGACAATACGAAACCATGGAAGAGGTATTCCTTCTACAAGTTCATCATAAATTCTTACTATTGGAAGGTTGCAACAGAGATGCGAAGTCTAGGTATAATACCAAATTAGCAAACTTGCTTCCTAGACATGTTTACTCGTCGTGTGTCGTAAATTGGGATATACTAAATGGAATGGGGTGTGATGGAGAAATTAATGATATGTTAAGGATTAAGTTGCGTGAAGCTGAATCTAATGAAGAAATATTCACTTATGTGGCGTGGATTAGAGCTTTTAACATCAAAGAACCAATTTATTCGGAGCTTTGCCACGAGTTTTATTCAACCTATAAATTTGATGAAGTTTGTGCTGATGATAAATTGCAAAACAAGAAGATAATCAAGTTTAGACTTGGTAGCCGTGCTTACAGTTTAACTTTGTTGGAATTTGCTCGTAGATTGGGATTGTATCATGCTGATGAGCTTGATGAGGATGGATTTGATGTGTATTTTCAAGGAGGCTTGCGTAGTGATGATCACTTTAATGCTCAAGAATATTGATTAAGCATTAGTCAAGAGGAGAATTTGAGTTTATCAATGAGTCATGCTTCTACTATCAAGAACCTAATTTTAAGTGTGATTCACAAAATGACCACCTATGGCTTGTGTCAAAGGACTACTGGGTATGACAAGATACAAAAGAATGATTTGTGGCTATTGAGTATGTTTGATGCTAGACACCAAAATGGGTACACGAATGTGGCTTAGTTTATTGCAAGATGGATAAAGAGAAAAGGAGCTGGTACTCAAAAGGAGAGTCACATTTGTTGTGGATATTTTATCACGAAGATTGCTAGAAAAGCGAGGGTGTTGAATGATGTGGTAATAAGGAGTTTAAGTGCTCCAATTTATTGTAGAGATTTGGATACGACTACGCTTTGAGATTTTTATCGAATCTAGGGTAGACTTATTCCCGTGGATCCAAGCTAGAGTGTACTGGGAGTTGGTATTCCTAGGACCTGGAGGGCATCTATGCAGGACTTGTATGATAGGAGAGGTAGGATGGTGATGCGTCAAGGAAAGATATAGGAGGATGGAGATATAGCAGTCATAATCACTAGGACAGGTACCAGGGGAGTTATTTGAGCATAAGTGTTATTTTTGGTTTAGTCGGCAAAATATAAATTTAAAACTTGAATCATAAAAATATACACCACACAACGACACATCAAAGTCCTTGATAACTTGACGCCAAATCGTATTGTTTTCAGTAAGAGATCTCCATTTCCACTTTCCAAGAAGACTAAGATTTTTAGCCTCAAGACTACCAACACTAAGACCTCCTTTATAAATATCAAGAAGGATAAAGTCCCATTTAACCCAACTTATTACCTGTTGGGAATCTTTGAAACCCCAAAAGAATCGTCTACGAATAGACTCCATGAGATTTAAAATCGAGGTCAGGGATTTAAATAAATATAAGTAATAAATGGGAAGGCACCCAAAAACAAACTTAACAAACTGAGCCTACCACCAATAGAAAGCGATTTAGCTTTCCACGATGATAAATGCTCACGAAGCTGATTTATAATGACACTCTAACCATCACAAAACCGCATCCTTTTCCCACCAGAAGCCCAAGATAAATAAAAGGAAGAGATTTATTAAAACATTCAACAAGATGAAGCCAAAAAATCAACCTTATTAGGCACAACACCCACGCCAATGAGCCTACTTTTGGAGAGATTGACTTTAAACTCCGAAGCTAGCCCAAAACATTTAAGAATGTGTATAAGGCACTTTACATTAAATCTCGACCAATATAAAAAAGAGCATCATCCGCATATTGCAATAGGGAGATATTGCAACTACTTCCAGAAAAGAAAACACCTTTATATTGCAAGCTTCTAAAATAGAAACTTAAAGGGCTTCCACAACAATAAGAAATAGAAAAGGGGAGAGAGGGTCCTCTTAAAAGAGACCTCTTTCCAATTTAAATTCCTTAGAGGTGGAACCTTTAACAAGAATCAAGATATAAGCCGAATATAAACATGACACAATCTACTTCCTCCATTTAGCATCAAAACCCATTTGAGACATAATACTTTGGAGAAATTTTCAATTGACACTATCAAAAGCTTTCTCAAAATCGACCTTGAAAAGCAATAATTTAAGGTTTTCGATGCATGCCATTCTAATAATCTCATTAGCAATTAGATACCCATCAAGAATTTGTCTTCCAGCGATAAAGGCGGATTGGTTGGGGCCGATGACCGAAGCAATCACTTTAGCTAAATGATTGCCGAGGATCTTAGAAAACACTTTATAAACACACCAAATAAGATTAGTAGGTCTATAGTCCAAAAACCCAAGAGGATAATTCTTTTTCATAATTAAAACAATGAAAGACGGACTGCGGCCATTAGCGATGATTCAATGGCTTCAAAATATTTGATGCACTCCACAAATTCATGTTTAAGAACCTCCTAATAAGTTCTAATGAAATTGAAACCATCTAGGCTCGGGGCCTTTGAACCCGTACAGGCCCATACAACATCCTTAATTTCGTCCACCCTTATACTAGATTCTAAGAAAGAGGCATCGTCTAATGATAAATGTCTCAACAAGGGGCTATTGAAACTTGGCCTAGAAAATGAGGATTCCTTAAATCTAGACGCAAAGTGTTCAAAAGCAGCTTGCTTTATAACATCAAGGGAATCTCTTCAAAGTCCATAACGAGGAAGCCTTTGACATTAAAATTAGAATATTTATTCTTAAGTAAAGCTTGAAAACACTTAGAGTTTTCATCGCCTTCAGCCGCCCATCTCAACCAACACTTTTATTTCACGTCTTTCCTGTGAATTTGATCCAAAGTATTAAGGTTCATGAGCCATTCTTCCCTCTTAGAGACATCACTGTCATCGATGAGACCAACTTCAGCCCTCAAATCCTAATCTAAAAGACGATTAGACAAGTCTCTCTTGCTTTGCTTTGGGCTGAGATCTTAATGGATGTCCAAGCTTTGATATCAAACCTAAACTTTTTTAGTTTTTTTTATGGATGATATCAAAGGACAAAAGAAAATCATTAAAGGCCCAAAACTTAGAGATAACCGTCTAAAGGCCCACATCCCCAATCCATCTATAAAAAACTCTAAAATACTTGGGCTCAAAGTTTGGCAAACCTACAGTCAAGGCAATCGAGCAATGATCAGCAAAGAACTTGTGAAAGTCTAAAGAATCGTTGTAAGCTCAGATTGTTTAGATCTATATCTAGGAAAATTAACAATGAACATGAATGAATGCATAGCGGAAATAGCATAATGAACAAAGTTATTTTGACAAGGTTTTTCATTCATATTATTCACTATTTGCCCTTATTCTAGATGATCAATTCTAGAACAGTTACTCTAACTAGTAACAGGATTAATGAAACATTGATCTTAAGGCTACAACACTCATTCTAGGCGTTTACAATGAACCACACACCTAGAACACACACACACACATCTTTAGTCGACTACATTTTCTGTACACACATAAACTATACGACCTAATGTCTCTTTATATAGTAGAGATCATCTAGGTTTACAAAGGATAAGAACAAATATAATTAGGAAACAAATAATATCTTCCTAACTTTTATCTTTATCTTCTATATCTTTTATCTTCTTAAGGAGATCTTTTAGAATCTTCAAAATCTTCCATCTTTTGAAGAATTCCAGCTTTGCATTTAAGTCCTTCTTGTTTCATTCTTTTATTTATTTTGTCTCATCAAATCAATAATTCCCAACAATCTTCCCTTATTTGATGATGACAAAACAAACAAAGTCATGTACGAACCTCATCATAAAGCCTTTAATCAAAGCTTCCCCTAAAGTTGAGATGTAATCATCTCCCTGAATGAAACAAAACTTCCCCTTAAGTAGATTTCCTTTGTACAATGCCACACCAAGGATCTATAAGTTACCAATTGTACCTGTTAACTAAATTCATTTCCCCCATTTTGGTCATAAACTAAAATAGGGGACATATAAATATAAGCAACTTTGATCTTGACCACTACAAACCAATATCACACTTTTAATCTAAGCCTTCTAACTCCTCAAATTACCCACCATTAAGGACAATAAGAAAAATGAACTTGAGTAATAGAAATTCAAACTAGCAGTAGTAATAATGACTAGCAGTAGTAAAAACCTTCACCTCATGTGGTGCATGTAAATGGTTAAACATGTTAACAATAAGCTTCCCCTAAAACCCATATGTTAACCATTTCTTGAATCTTCAATTCTATAGGCTTTTTGTAATGATCACTGATGAAGAAAAACTAAGTATAACGAACTTGATGCTGAAGTAGAATAACCCAAACTTGTGTCTTATATCTTGTACTATCAACGTGACGTTAAACTTATAAATAAATCTGTGAAATATAAGTAGATCGCAACCTCTTGACAAAATCCTCATCTTTTATGAGACACATAACCAAAGTGATAGCAAATGTGAGCATTGAGCAACATAAGAGAAATCACACACCTTTGCTAGATTCTGAGAAGTCTTCATCACATCGTTTCTAAGCATGAACAAGTTACCTCTAAACGTTGTAAGCCATTTGAGATATGATAAGAACACGCATCCAAATAATTCTACTTCACCTTCAAATAGGTGATAAACAATCTTCTTCGTAACCAATTAAATAATCCAAAAACAAGCCTTTATAATCTATTAAGGACATTTAAACTAAATCCAAAATCTAAACAGTAAACACCCAACAAACTTGTGCTTTTGTTTTGTTCGAGATCCTAAAGTTTATGTTATCCGATATCTGCTAAAGCTAGCAGTACAAACTATCCTTGAATCCCTAGCAGTATTAACTTAATAAGTCATAACCAAAAGAATAGTAGTAACTGCTTTTCCAAATCTAGCAGTACTAATAACCAAGTAGCAGTATTAAGTGTATAAGCAGCTTTATCTCTTGGCAGTACTAATCACAAACTAGCAGTACTAACCATATTTTTTTTTCAAAAACAATCATGAAGCTGCTTCTTTTTCACAAATGCAAACATACTGCTTTTACCTTGTTAATCCCAAGCATCCAATAAGATTTCATACACATTCGTTAGCATGCACAAGTAATCCTTCCTTTTGGCTTGATAACAACATGAAGTCATTAACCAGCAGTATTAATATGAACGGGCAGTATTAAAAAATACTTGACAGTATTAACTTCCAACCATAGCAGTACTAAAAATAAACTGACAGCATAAACTCATCTTCATGGAAGTAGTAATTTGTAATGAGAAGCACTAACCAATTACTACTATTCTCTTTGTTTGTTTGGCAGCAGAAACGTATAACTGGCAGTACTAACAATCACGAAACATATATGGCAGTACTAAACCTTTCTGTTAGCACGTCTTAAATGAGATCATGTAGCTTCCAAGAAATCAAACCAAACCAATTCAATCTTGGCTTTGAATACACAAATAAACGATTTCTTGTTTTTGTTAGATTAGGGTTTGCCAAAAACGTTGTTATCCCATAAAGATTCACATAACAAGAGACATGATCCGGAGGTCAGGGAGGATTAAACAAGTGTTTAACCATATTATTTAGTGAGAGAAAGGAAAGATGTGTGTATTCTTGAGAGAGAAACACACACACCTTATTACAAGTAAAATGAATCCCCACCCCTCCATGGAAGTATGGAGGGGATATATATAGCCCTGGACACGATCTACTTACTACACTTGACATTTCTAGTCCCTGCGTGTCCGGCTAATATAAACTAATGTAATTCCGTATTAGCCGACATATTTTAAGGCTAACAATCTTCCCCCAATATGTGGGTATACGGAATTACTTACAATGTTCCTATTAAGTACAAATACAACAAAATAAAATGACATCCAAGGCACTTCCAATGCTGAAGATGACGTCTTTGTCTTCTAGTCTTGAAACTTGTACTCCAGCTTGGATCTTCTTTGTCTTTACTTGTTCTGGAACCATTGTAGTATGCATGAGTTGGATTAACTTCCCCCCAATTCATGCAGCATGTCTTTAAAAGCTTTCTTCATAGACTCCTTTTTGGCGAAGTTTCTGAATCAGCTTCCCCCCAAACCAACATCCGTATCTTGAGCAGATTCTGAAACGTTGATGTAGCTTGAACGATCTTCTAACATTGACATTTAAAGTGCACAGCGGAATTTAGTAGAAGAAACAGTCAACCACACCATCTAATACTGCTTCTATACTGTATCATGACATTCGGTCTTGATGATTATCCGTTTGGGGGAACATGCAAGAGATCAGCAACAATTCTTCTCACGCATGCAGAATACTTCACAAACCATACTAAGTGAAGTAGTATAAACTACTTCCCCCTGGAAGTTGACCTGATAGCATCAAAGTATCAAAGTACACGTATTCCCCCATGATGGTTTCGAACTCTCGGAAGCATCATTGACGTGGACGACCATATACACGAGAAGTTCTTGTCATAAGCAACAATCTTGAAAAGTTATGAAAGACATTGAAGAACTTTGAAAGATTTTGCTGAGACTGTGAAGTATCATTGACGTTCAGTAGCTTTAAATATCCCGTGAGAATTGCTGATCACATTTCAACCTTTTACTCTCTGGCTAACTTACCAACCTCGTATTCTGTCGGCTATTGCTGTGACCACTTGGTGAAGTAAACCCGATATACCAAACTTGAAAATGAAGTAGAATTCCCCAAATTTGTTACTTAAGCTTGCACTGTTGTTGATTGAAGAACGGTGCAGAAGAAAGCCTCTAAGTACCCTATACACTCAACTAAGAGCCAAAATAAGTACAACACCTCTTGAGACTATCCACATCGGCATCTGCGTGTGACACTGAGCACTACAATGTAACTCCTTTAAGTGATAGCTATAACCCGTGAGTACTACAATGTAACTCCTTACATCGGGTATAACTAGATAATCCAAGTCTCAATCATAACTGTATACGTTCAAGCAAGTCATCAATCGATAGATTGGGTTTGAAGAAAAGGGGTAGAAAGTAGAAGGAAGTCTCGATGATGAAATAAGTAGACGCCTTCGTGAAACCCACTTCAAAGCTCAAATAAGGGATACCAAATCAACTTCGTGATCACTTGACATTAAAATCCAAATTCCATAGCCGTTTTGAAGTTTTAGTGAATCTTATTTGGGTCATTTTTAGTGCTATGTATCATGTTTGTTGTGATGTTGTTCGAGAATGTCGTTAAACTAGGACAAATGTTGTTTTTGAATGTCGTCAACGAAAAAACATTGTCTAGTCCAACTTGTCGTGAAAGCATTGTTGTACCCGGCTTAATCCAAAAAATATTAGCCTAAAACTAAATATATTTTTGGATTATAAATCAATCCAGCCCATTCAAATTTAATTAAGCACCGGCCCAACGTTTTTGTTATCCAAAAATCCAGCCCAAACCAACAAATATAACATATCCGGCCTACACTTTAAACCAGCCCAATACTTGTGATATTACCACCGGCCCACATAGTGTTTTCGGTATAGTTCAATGAGGGCCAACTCTACCTTTTAGGAGTCCCGGTCCAAGTATTGACCCGGTCATAACAGATTAGGATATAAAAATAATCACAGTCCCATCTTATTAGGGTAAAAAAACCCTAATCTCTTATTTCATAAACTATCCGCCCCTCACTTGTCTTTTGATATGAAAGAATAGATCTCACTTTCACATTCAATCACACGAACTCATTAATCTTTATATCTCCTTTTAATTCCATCCGCCCCATCATATCAATGATCACTCAGTCACACCAAATCCCATCTCGTTTTATCATCCGTGATTATCAAACTATAAATGAAACTCATAAACCCTTAACTCAACTATGAAAACCAATAACCCATATAGTCTGTTATGAATTGACGAACCACAAGATTTGTTCTTCATCCTTTTACAAAGGCACGAAAGAGAATAGTCATCAAGATCTTTAAATCGAGGTCTCGGGTAGGTTGTAATTCATTTGTGTTTGTGTGTCTTTCTGAAATCGAAACAAAGGAAAGAGTATAACAATCTTGTTAATATTCTTTCTTTAATTTTCGTATATAAAAGAAAGTTTGTAACTTTCTACAGATCGGTGAAGAAACTGTTTCTTTCGTGTGCTTGATCTCTTGAAGGTCATGAATTAATTGTGACACACGACAAGAACTGATACTGAGATCATATGGGTTGTTCATTTATGTTCGAGTCTTGAGATGGGATAGAGTTATTTATGGGTTTGTTGAGGAGACGATGGGTTTATAGGTTTAGATTGTTGGATTTGTAATTGAAGATGTGAAATGGAGATTGTGACGAAAGGTTGTTGTATATTGTAGAGGTTGTTTGTTATTGATGTTGTTGTTGTTTGACTGTGATCATTTGCTGACTAAGTTGAGTCTTGACCGGGTCAACTCGGTAAATACCGAGTTGACTCGGTTTTGGTTGTGGTTTGCAAATAGCAAACAAGTCTTGGGGGCAAAATGCAACCGTCACAAAAGCAATACAAAACTCAAAGTACAACTTTCCTTGAATATCGCTTGCGATTTGTACTATTTTGTCTGCAATACAAAACGCAACCACGATTTTGACAAAACGCAATGAAGAAAAGGAATTTTAACAAGCTCAAATCTTTACTTTTTGCCACTAAATCCTTCGTCCAATGCACGAATATGATCTAGGATACGATAAAGATCAAAACTTTACAAGTTTAACCACAAAGTTGGTAGAAAACATGAAGAAGAACCACAAACTATTTGGAGCCGAAGAACTTTTGAAGCAAAAACCAAACCAAGTCGTGGTTTTTTGAGTACCAAGACGTGTATAAGACCCAAGTTATGTAGTTAATACGTTTGTAGAACCAAAAACACAAGAATTCGTAACCTTTGTTGCTAAAGACCACATACGAACCAAAAGAAAACCACAAAACAATCACCGAATACCCCTTGGCGATTGATACCACATGTTATCCCATGAATTTAATCCATTACACAACAATAATCTTTACCAATATGCTAGAAAATAAGAAGAAAACTTAGAGAGAGAAAGTAGAGAGAGAAAACAAGAAAGGAAGATTAGATTAGTGAATTGGTGGATTACAAGTGAATGAAAATGTAACCAACACCCTCTCCTTGTGTGGAGAGGGTTCTATTTATACCTATGCCTTGCTATCTTGGCACTTGGGCTTTCTAAACGGGTCGGGCTTGGTTTAACTTGGGCTTTAAGCCAGAATCACGGAACAAATTGATTACAATCCAAGCCCGATGAACCCGACTAGCCTATTACAATACAAGACCTAGTTTGACTTTCTAAGACCGATAACATTCTTGTTTGACTTAATATAATTAAGGGACAACATGAATGTTGGTTTTCTTGGTCCATAGGATCAATAGGAATTTGAAAGTATCCAGAAAAACCATCGAGGAAACATAAATATTTATTTCCTGCGAGTCTTTCTAACATGTGATCCATAAATGGCAAAGGAAAATGATCTTTTGCGGTTGCTTCATTGAATTTATGATAATCGAGCTTACTCGCCCAACCCGTGTGATTGTTCTTGTTTGGAACAAGGTTCATCATTGTTGTTGGTGGCGATTGTAATACCACCTTTCTTTGGTACATAGTGAATAGGACTAAGCCAAGGACTATCGGCAATTGGGTAGATTATACCGGTATTTAAGAGTTTTATGATTTCTTTTTAACAACTTCTTGCATATTTGGATTCAACCTTCTTTGTTTTTAGACAACAGGTTTCTTGTCATCCAGAAGTTGTATCTTGTGTTTGCAGAACGATGGGCAAATACCAGGAATTTTTGTTGTTTTCCAAGCAAAGGCTTCCTTGTGCTTTTTAAGGACGGATACAAGTTTACTTTTGTTATGAGCAGAGAGTTGACATGATATGATTACAGGGAGAAAGGATGGTTCTTCCAGGACTACGTATTCCAAATTACCAGGAAGAGGTTTGAGTTCAAGATCCGTATGAGGTTCTTCAAGGGATGTCTTGATTTTATAATCGGTGTTGATGGTGATTTTTTCGAATGGTGGTTCTTCAGTATCGGATTCAGAGTCAGAATTTTCATCGGCAGTCATTGCCATGAATTCATCGAATTCAACAAAGATTTCTTCTTCGAGAAGGGTTCCTTCAATGGAATGGAGGATTTTGCTTCCTTTATCGAGAAGAGCGTCGAAATCTTCTTCTATGATCTCTTCGAAAACATCGATGCTAAAACAGGTATCATCGTTTGAGTAAGAGTGTTTCATCGCAGAATCGATGTTAAATATCATTCGTTCAATTCCAACTCTAAGATTGAGTTGTTTCTGTTTAACTTGAATAACTGCATCAGCAGTGTGAAGAAAAAGTCGTCCTAAGATGTGGGGAACTTTGTTGTCTTCTTCCATTTCGAGAATAACAAAATCAACAAGAAAGGTGAATTTACCAACTTCAACGAGCATATTCTCAGCTATTCCAACAGGGTATTGGAATGATCTGTCGGCTAATCTTACGCTCATTTTGGTAGGCTTAAGAGTTTCGAGAGATAGTTTTGCATATAAGGAATATGGCATAAGGTTAATGCTAGCACCAAGATCGGCCAAAGCATTGCAAGAGAAAGTTTTGTTGAAATTACATGGAATAAGGAAACTTCCTGGGTCTCTCTCGCACATCCCTCCCATTCTCGCTCAATTCTCGTTCCCCTGTCCTAAGGGTTTAGTTTGGTAGAACTTTATTCTGGATCATCGCTGAACTTTCATCGCTAAGGATAGCGGCATAAATTTAATCGATTTTATGTTTGTTGCTTATAAGTTCTTTAAGGAATTTTCCATAGTTAGGCATTCCGGCTAAGACATCGACAAGAGGTACGTTGATTCGAACGGCTCGGATCATGTCGAGAAATTTTATGTATTGGGCCTCCATTTTTTCTTTTCTAAGGCGTTGAGGGTATGGAATTTTTGGTTTGTATGGTTTGGGTAACGGTGTTTATTTAACTGGTTTATGGGTTTGATTTTTTAGTTGTGGTGTAGGCTCATCGTCTTCATCATCACTATCGAAGTTGACAGGGTCTTCGGATTTGTTCTGTTGATCATTTGGGTTAACTGGTGGATTATATGATTTATCACACCTTGTGAATACGGCATTTACATGCTCATTACGAGCTTGCGGTGGTTGGTAAACTTTGTTACCTTGTGGGTTTGGTTGAGTGTTGCTTGGAAGAGATCCAGAAGGTCATCCAGATTGCTTGTCAGCGAGTCTGTCGAACTTGCTTTCAAGATTTTGGATTGAAGCTTGATGATTTTTGGCTATTGTTTCGAGTTGAGTTTTGAGGTCCATAAATGTTTCTTTGACAAAGGCGTTGGTTGATTGCTGAGACTTCATTAAATCGTTGAATTGTTTCTGAAGATCATAAGGTTTATCATCAGTATTGGATCGGTAGTTGTCTCGATTGTAATCATTATGTCCGCTTGAACGCCAATTATCGCGATTCGAGTCTCGGTCGCGGTAATCATTGTAAAAACAAGTCTTACAAAAAGTTTGCATGAATTTTGCCTCTTCTTCACGAAACATGGGTATGTCATCTTCGTTAAGATCGGGTGTTGATTGTTTAGTATGAGATTGGAGTTTTTTGTACTGAGCGTCCATTTTTATGGTCATAGCATCCATTCGGGCCATAATTTAGTCAGTATCGGAGTTACTACTACCTTCATCGGCGAAAGCAACGGCTTTCTTAAGAGTTGATTTAGTTTTTTTATTTTTAGCCCAGTCGAGCTTGAGTAAGACTTTATCTTCGAGAAGCTGATAAGCTTGATTTGGTGTTTTATAGAGGAAAATACCACCAGCAGCGGCATTTAGGACTTTTTGAGTTATCTCGCTAAGACCATGATAGAAGATTTTGATAATATTGCCTTTGGACAGATTATGACCATGCCAATTTCGGAGCATTTCTTTCATACGAAGCCAAGCATCAGTTAGAGATTCGTTTTCAAGTTGAGAAAAGGCACGGATTTCTTCGAAGAGTCGGTCGAAAAGAGTTGGGGGAAAGAATCGGCTAATGAAAGCAGTTCGAAGTTCATCCCACGTTTCAATAGTTCCTTCGTTGAGTTTGTTCAGCCATGTTTTTGCTTCTCTAGTGAGTGATAGGGGAAACATCATCAGGCGGACAGTTTCATTTTTAGTATCTCTGTATTTAAACATATCGCATATTCTGAGGAATTCATGAATGTGTTTATGAGGATCGGTTTTGGTTCTGCCATCAAATTGGTTTCCTTTGACAAGAGTCAAGTGGTTACCCTTAATAGCAAACTCGTTTGCTGTTTCAGGAATAGTGATTGCGGAACCGGGAGTCGGAGCGAGAACACGGTAGGCAGCCCACATGGGTTCATCATCCATTGGATCGTAATTTCAAAGAATATCAAGAAAGTGACGGAAGTAATTGATGTCGAGAATTGACGGATAGACATTTCAGGTATTGTTGTGGGTGATTGTTTCTTTGTGCGTTTGGAGCTCTTTGTTTCCGTCGACGGAAAGTCTTCGATTCAGAGTACGTCAGGTTCAGGTAAAAGGTATCAACAAGTTCAGAATTAGAAGCACGTGTCATGCATTCCAAAGGAGGGAAAATTGCTTGGGGTCATTTTACCAGAAAATGTACGACGATTTTTGGAAAAATGGAGGGAGAGGTAATGTAATTTTCTTAGTGTTGGACTACAGAATAGCTTAAAATCCCCGGCAAAACGGCGCCAAACCGTTGATGTGTTTCAAAAGCTTTAAAATTTATATCACTGAAAATTACCAATTTTTTATAAGGAAACCACACGTGCGAGGGTAAAGTTATAACCCACGTTTATAGTATCAATCTTTTTAACGGTAAGATCAGGTCGTTTCCACAGATGGATTTAAGTAGTATTCTATAATCATAAAAACAGACTAACAATTATGTAATAACTTTTTACCATGAATAATAAAGATGACTACTCAGATAGTTGAAAATAATTTATAAGTGTTGGAAATGATTAAGACCATGAAGATGAAACCTTAACTTATAAAAATGATTTCTCGTCAGAAAACGTTTTCACAAATTAACTTAATTAACTCAAGACTTATATTTAGTAAACTAAACCAAATGTGTCACTCAAATAGTTTAGTTACTCATTATATCAAAACTTATTTTGTTTATCAATTCACGAAAGTGGATTTCTCGGCATAGACGATAAAGATCATAGGCAAATCTTTAAAACCACATAGATCATAATGGGTCTTTCAACCTATACCGATATGATTACATAATCTAAGTTGATAAGCAAAAACTGATAAGGTAGGATATAACACGATTGCAACATAAGCTTGAGATTAATAGGATCAAGATCATACCAAACACTTATTCATTATCATAACGTCACCGAGTAGTCATGAGAGATTTAGCTTCTCATGGCTATGAGGTTCATAACATAAGATGATTCAACATGAATTTCCATTATTCCAATATTCTAATATGATATTCTACTTCGTTCTTGATCGTTTGATCTTGAATCTTCAAAAGGGTGTGGTGTTTATTGTATCTTGGTTATATGGGTGAAATGGATGAAGAATTTATAATGAGATGATTAAGTAATGAAAAGAGGAAGGATTTGTGAGATGAGGGATGATTGAAATTAGGGGTGTAAACGAGACGAGACAACTCGCGAGTTACTCGAGATCGACTCGTAAACTACTCGAAATCGACTCGATCTAAACGAGTCGAGCTCGAGCTCGAAATATAAAGCTCGGCCGAGCTCGAGTCGAGTTTCGAGCTCGAGTTTTATATAACGAGTCGAGCTCGAGCTCGAAATATAAAGCTCGGCCGAGCTCGAGCCAAGTTTTGAGCTCGAGTTTTAGTATTCGAGTCGAGCTCGAGCTTGGCAGTACTCGGGTCGTTTACACCCCTAATTGAAATGTGTGAAATTTGTCCCCTATTTATAGGCTAAGTCAGTGGTAAAAGTGTGGCGTACTTGGTGATTAAATGCGAGGGTAATAAATGTTTATTGAGAAAGTGCGGCGCACAAGGTTGTAAGTGCGGCGTACTTAAGGTGTTAATGCAGTAGCATTTAAGTCTTCATTAATTCTTCATATCAGATGGAAGTGCGACGCAAAATAGTAAGTGCAGCGTACTTGTGGAGTTAATGCGAATTTGACTGTCTTTGACTTGAAGGTAAGTGCGGCGCACAAATGGTAAGTGCGGCGCACATTTGACACTTTGAGCTTGATTGTTGATCTTTTCTTGAATGATGAGTTATTTACCGTGTAAGTATTTGATTTTGATGTATTTAACCTCGGGATGTCTTCAAGTGAACCTGCAAGCAATTTAAGCTATTAAGTATCGAAAGTTCACGAGAAATGATAAAATATATACAAATAACGCCACCGAAAACATGTATAATTTGAGCGTTATCAATTGGCTAAGGACACGATGACAAGTAAAAACGTCACTCACTCTTGTTCTTGCACCCTACTAGTCTCCCCGGCGTCAACACGTTCAACATCATAGAGATGATACATGTCACGCAATGCATCATCAGATGCATGGGTGCCGTTCTCCTTTCGGCTTTTCCGTATTTGCTTAAATCGAGCATTCTTCGCCAAAAGCTGATTCAGTAAGATTAATAGTGACTTGCATCTAATATCGTATATTAAAAAATATATGCTTAAGTTACTGACATTCTTAACAATTGTACATGAACATCAAATTCAAGGGCTTAAAACAAAAGGCGAAAATTGGCTAATATGGCATATGCCAGCCTGTTACTTTGAATCATTTGTTGGTGATTGACACAGCTATTATAACACATTTTATTAAAGTTACCATCATTAGTGAACTGTAAAACCGACGAGCAAACATGAATGTTAAGTCATCTTATAAATTATAATATATAATATGTGGAAATGCATTAGCATGTACCCATGTATAGGGGCAGGGAATTTGGCTATAGTACAGAAACTAGTAAAATATATTTGAAGTATACCTCTTGTGTTTCTTTAGCTTTTCCCAGCAACTTCTTCTGTTTCTGCAATAAAGAAGAGAAAAACAGAGCATGAAAAAGTTTAGGCTGCGTTTAGTTGGAGGAAAACACCTTTGTTTTTCACAAAATGTTTTGTGGAAAATAACGAAAACAGATATCGCGTTTATTTCGTCGTTTTCCAACAAAATTCTCTACAAAACACAAAATCTCTATTTTCTTCTTTTATACACAAAACTAGAAAACAATTTTATTTTGTTTTCCTTGTTTTTCTTTTATGACACCCATATCTATTTTCCCCTTATTTCCTACGTTTTTAACATTTTTATACGTTTTTTGATGTTTATGTACGCTTACAGACTTTTTTTACGTTTTCGTCCGTTTTTTACGATTTTGACAGTTTTTTTTACGTTTTCGCCCGTATTTTTACGTTTTTGTACCCTTTTTTTGCGATTTCGTCCGTTTTTTACGATTTCGTCCGTTTTTTTACGTTTTCGTCCCGTTTTTTTACGATTTCGTCCGTTTTTTTACGATTTTGTCCGGTTTTTTTACGATTTCATCTGGTTTTTTTACGATTTCGTCCGTTTTTTTAATTTTCGTCCTTTTTTACGTTTTCCTCCGTTTTTTACGATTTCGACAGTTTTTTTTACGTTTTCACCCGTTTTTTAACTTTTTCGTCCCTTTTTTATGATTTCGTCCGTTTTTTATCATTTCGTCCGTTTTTACGATTTCGTCCGTTTTTTTACGATTTCGTCCGTTTTTACGATTTTCGCCCGTTTTTTTACGTTTTCGTTAGTTTTTTTACGATTTCGGCTGTTTTTTTTACGTTTTCGTCTGTTTTTACGATTTCGTCTGTTTTTTAACGATTTCGTCCTTTTTTTTACTTTTTCGTCCGTTTTTTACGATTTCGCTTGTTTTTTACAATTCCGTCCCCTTTTTACAGACGAAAATGTAAAATTATAGACGAAAACGTAAAAAACAAATGAAAACGTAAAAAACAAACGAAATCGTAAAAAATGGGCGAAAACGTAAAAACGGACGAAAACTTAAAAAAACGAACGAAATCGTAAAAAACAGACAAAATCGTAAAAAAATGGACGAAATCGTAAAAAAACAGACGAAATTGTAAAAAAACGGACGAAATCGTAAAAAAATAGACGAAATCGTAAAAAAACTGACGAAACGTAAAAAAGGACGAAATCGTAAAAAACGGACGAAATCATAAAAAACGGATGAAAACGTAAAAAAGACGAAATCGTAAAAAAATGGACATAAACGTAAAAAAGCGAACGAAAATGTAAAAATACAGACAAAAACGTAAAAAACGAACGAAAACGTAAAAAACGGACGAAAACGGAAAAAACAAACGGAAACGTAAAAATACGGACGAAAAAGTTAAAAAACCATCAAATAAATAAGATTCACCCAGTAGCTCATTTATCCCATTAGTGCCCGTTTTAGCCCGTGCCCGTTTTGGCCCGTACCCGTTTTGCCTGATGCCCGCCCTCGCCCGGCCCGCCCGTTTAACCGCCACTATTTTTGTGTTTCGAATATGTCTTTATAATATTACAAAAGTAAATAGAGAATTGAGATAGAAACAACAACACTTGAACATGTATTCTAGTTTTGTAAAATGGAAAACACAAACACATGTTTCTTTAACTAAACGCGTTTTCTAAATTTTCAATTGTTTTGTGGAGATGGAAACCCCCTCCTTTTTCCTACAAAACAGGAAACAGAAAATGATAGAAAATGTTTTCCAACTAAACAAAACCTTAGCATCCCAGCTCCTCCTGATATATAAATCATCGTTAGAAGCCAGTTAACACTTGAGTCGCATAATAGACAGCAGGATACCGAGTCAGAATGAGTAACTAGTAAATGCAGGTCAAAAAACAGTTCAGGCACTCACAAACACGTTTTTATACTTTTTATCCCACTTTAAAAGCAAAGATTTTGCTATAAATATTAGGGTTAATTACTTGAAAATGTATTATACTTGTCACTTTTTGTTATTGTGTGTATCGAACTTTTTTTTTCTTATTGTGTGTATTGAACTTTCAAATTT
>BQNB010099838.1:6279-24839 GCA_026074375.1 Tanacetum coccineum | reverse complement strand
AGTTTCATGCTAGTTGCAACACAAAAACAATGTCCAAGGGTAAAATAAGATGACATAGTACCCTTTTTTTAACCTGATTCACAAGACTCTATTCCCATTTTCACAAAATGTCTATTTTTTTCAAGTTGCAACATCCTTTTTGGTCATTTTCTCTATCATTTCCTTACATAATTAGATTTGCCAAACACTCAAATATCTGAGTATCTTCAACTTCAAACATCAAGAGAACATCCAAAGACTATCTTTTACAAATTGTTCTATTACAGCTAATCATCTGATTTTTATTTTTTTGAATATTATATCATAAAATCATCGTTCAACAGCACATCCCTATTCTCCCTTAACATACATGTCACACCTTGTTTTTTACCAGCACTTTCAACATGAGATACACTTTTAATGGTTGTTAAGATAAAAACACGAAACAAATAGTCTAAAGTAAACTAAGGTTGTCATAACTAGCTACTGTCTATCCAAGGTCCAAAAGTCTGAGTTCAAAGACCTGATCTTTAATAATGGGCTACTAGCTCCATTCTTTATACTTGTTGAGATGTCTTAGTGCAATAATGGGCTAATAGATCCACTTTTTGTTTGCATCATCTTTACATTTTTAGCACATGTGTGGCTTTTTAGTTGCACCCTCTTTTCTTCATTTTCTTCATGATAAATATGAAAATGCTACAGGAGTTTATATCTTTTATTCTCTTTCTATCATTATCAAAGTAACATTACCATTTTTTAAGATCTCCTTCTTTATTCATTTCATATACCTCATGGCCTCCATTACACTCTTTTATGTTTGGGTCACATGTCAGTCAAAATTTTAGTTTGCCTTCCTGAATTTGTTTAACCGGTTTACATAAGTGCGTGCTAGGGAGGTTTATATCAAATTCAAGTTTTCTTGGCTTCTTACGACTTCGTCCTTGCTCTTGATTACAAGAATTGTTCTTATTATGCACATAGTTGGTTTCCTCAACCCTAGATGATGCATCTGAGGGAGTATTAGAGGTTGCGTTTATCATATAAATCTCCCTTATGGGTGTTGGGAAATTATGAATCTTTTTGTCCATATTGAAGGTAACTCTGTCACCTCTAATTCCTAAGGAGATTTCTTTATTAAAGACATCTATTTCGGCATGAATGGTTGCTAGAAATGGTCTCCTAAGAATCATGGTTTCATTACGTGTGTTTAACATATTCATACCACAAAATCCGATGGGAATAAAAATTTATCGATCTTGACAAGGACGTTCTCAACTATTCCGATAGGAGATCTTTTTGTCATATATGCCATTTCAACGAGCATGTCAGTCTTCTTAAGTCGAGCTAATTTTATGTGTTTGAAAATGGACTTGGGTATGACATTAACGCTGGCGCCTAAATCTTCCATAGCATAAAAATTTAAACTTCCAATAGTGCAAGGAAGGGTAAAATTTCTAGGGTTTAACTCTTTTAGTGGTAATTGACATGGCAAAATTTTTGGAGACACATCGTTTGTTTGGACAATTTGAGTGCATTTGTTAGACGCGATTGATATCTCATGCCTTCCATTGTCAATGGATGTCTTGTTGTCAGCGTATACTGCTTTACATTGGTCTAATGATGGACTGTTTATTTCATTGGTAGCCTTGGTGTGAAATTCTTTTGTTAGCTGCTCGATTTGGGTCTCCAAATTTTTGAGAGAAGCGGCTTGGTTTTGAGTATTAATTTTGGCATTCTTATGGAGTTTCTTTAACCATTCTTCCATCTCGGTCCTTCTTCGCTTTGATTCTTCTAGGTGTTTGTTCATAAGCTCCTCTAAGCTTGGCTTCTTTTCTTCAACTGGTGGGCGATTGTCCATGCGTGTGTAGTATCCAGGTGGGCCTACACGATACTCGGCTCCATTACTGAAAGGTGAAGGTTATCCGAACTCGCCATATTTAGCCTCCTCGATGCTTTTCACTTCCTCTTTGAGAGGGCAGTCTTTGTCAAGATGAGCTCCTCCACATTTTTGGCATCCTACTTGAATAGCATGAACATTCTCTTTTAGTTTTTTCATGTCTCGACCTAGGTTTTTTATTTTGTTCATAATGGCAGCAATCCCTTCAGAATTACTACTACTTTCTATATTTCTACTGGATGACCCATCGTGCCACTTTTGGGAGTGGTCAGCCATAGTCTGAATTGCCATTAATGCTTGAATAGGCGTCATGCCATGAATTGGCCCTTGTGAGTCAATCAATTAGCGGTTCAAGGCCCTAAGACCTTTATCGAAGATTTTTACCTTCTGATGGTTATTGATGTCATAGGTGGGGCATTTATATAGAAGGTCATTATACCATTCCTAAGCGTGGTATAATGTTTCGTCTCCTTCTTGCTTGAAGTTGTGGATTTCTTCAAGTTGCTTGGCAGTCTTTGATGGTGGACAGTACCATTAGATAAAGGCTTTCTTAAGGAGATCCCAAGAATCGACAGTTCCTGGAGGAAGTCTGTCCACCCATCTCGTAGCGGCTCCAGTTAGAGTAATGGGGAAGATGCGCAGCATGACAGCATCATGTGATACTCCGGGAATGTTAAATAAGCTGAAGATATCTAAAACTCGTTCCACATGCTCTTGGGCGTCGTCGTTCTTGTTTCTGGAAAAGGTGTCCTCCCTTAATTCCCGCATGAATTGACTTTTTATTTCAAAGTTCACACTGCCTCCTATTTTTGGTTTAACTACGCCCGATGCCTGGTTTCCTCGAGTTAATGCTAGATACTGCTCCATAGTGAGGTTATCGATTTCCCATCATCCATTATGAATATCGAAATGCTTACTAATAAGAAATCAAATTAAAACTAATTTTAGCTCCCCGGCAACGGCGCCAAAAACTTGATCCGTAAATTGTTTTAAATAATATTTTGCCATGTTTTAAATTTATAAAACTCGTTTACCAATACACGCACTAACGGGTAGAGAACTCGGTCGTATATAGTGCAGTAGCTTGGTAAATCCGAGGTCGTCCCAAGAGCTAAGTTTTAATAGTTCTAATTTGATTGTTTTCACGATTGAAAATGGTTTTAAGATTGATTTTAAGAATTACGGAAAGGTAAATGCAATAAAATAAATAGATAAAAGATATCAGGGAAGAAGGCGTGCTAACCTAACCATTTCACTACCAATAATACGATTACATTTTCCTGTGTAATGTTCAATTATAAGTTCTATTAGTGGTTCTAATGTCGACAAACCCGAATTTTCATTTGAGGTTTTTCCTATACTTACTATACGATCCCACATTCCCTTACGATCACACGAGCAGGGCGTCCAAGCTTGCAGTGGTTAAATTCCAATTACACGAGGGATAAATGTCAAGCTACCTTAGTACCCCACTAATCCCAAGTTCAACATGGTAAGTCTAATATCAGGATTAACAAGATTTAGGCCACTCTCTATACTACCAAAACATGAGGATTAATGAAAGGCTATAAAGATATCTAACAGAACCATAATTGAACAGGAAATCATTATCATAACAATAGTAACTACATGGTTGGGCCAGCACTAGGAGTGCTTAGCCGCTCATATTAACATCAATGCAAGAATTAATGAATAAAGACATGGATTGAATCATCATAATTCTTACAAAGAATGAAATGAATGATTAAATACAATACTTATTCTAGTGGCTTTTCCCTTGGACCTTCAGATGAAATGCTTTGAACCTTAGGGGTTTGGTTCACCCCTTAGAATTGTGTGTGAAGTGGTGGTTATGAGTGATGATGAATGAGCCGAAGGAGGGCTCTATTTATAGGCTTCGAAAGGTTCACGACGTAATCCTTATGGGATGTTACGCCGTGACCTTGCTACGTAAGCATCCAATCTTCTAGTCATAAAAGTAGGTTATGGCGTAACCTTGTCGCCTATGTTACATCGTAACGCTGAGTCAGATATATCATCTCTTGTAATTTTTGAATGTTACGGCATAATCTTGGAGACACTTTACGCCATAAAGGGTGTGGTGACTCGTTTCTTCGTTATAAGATGTTACGGTGTAATCCCTCAGGGTTGTTACGCCATAAAGTGCCTTTGACTCTCCACTTTAGTGCATTCCATGTCCAAATCCCTTGTCTTTTGCTAAAATGCTCACTTGGTCCCTGAAAACTAATAATAAACAATTAAGTAACGTTTTCATACATTAATAACATGTTTGTAAGCATTTTTATAGGGAATTTGATATTAAAATGTATTAACTATTTGATGTTATCAATGGCTCTTTTCAGTATTATGCTATATGAAATGAAATGATGCAAATGTATTTTATAAACTTTGTATCACGGATGTACGTTTTCATTTTAGTTTTGTAAGTCAAAATAAACTTTACGTTAAAGTTTACTATTTATTTTTTTATTTATATACCTTACAAAAATTCCTAAGTGTCCTATATCAAAAACATATATCTCGCCTGACTCTTTCTATTTTAGGAAACTTTCGACTCATATGTAAAGTGTATAGACAATACAAAAATATTTCTTAATGACTCTAAGCCTCATTCGGACTCTAAAATGCTCAAAAACGACCTCAAAAGTACCCAATCAGCTCTAAAATTAAATGTAAAGTGTTGTTAAAATTTTATTGAAATATGTATTTTTTTTGTCAACTTCTCGAGGCTATAACTTATACGTTACAAGGTTTTACCAAATGTACGAGTACAATCTAGAATGGTGAGCACAAGGGCTACAAGTTTTTGTTTTGAGCTTTTAAAAATTCAGACGTTTAAAGGGTGAAAACTGGGCTCGAACACGCGACCACAAAAATAATTAGTGCAGTTTCAGCTTTTGTAAAACTTTACGCCATATTCAAATAGACATAACTTCTTCGTTATATGTCTGATTCTAGCAATTCAAGCGGCCATGTTTAGCTTATAAGGTTTGGTTTCTAAAATAAACATTAGATGTTGCAAAACTTAACTTCTTGCTTCACACATCGTGCCTATTGGACAGCCCTCTACCACTACGCTTAATATCACTATTTCAACATTTTTGCTAACAAAACTGACAACATCAAACTAAAACTAATCCCTCCACTGATTTATAACAACCACATTAAAAATGACATAACAACCTCACAACAACCAAGTTTATACCATTATAACAAAACTAAAACTCAAGATAAGACCAAATAAGCTACATGAATGGCTTTTTACACATTTTAAGAGAAAATAAGTTACACAAACATGGTGATACATTTTTGTTGGTGATTTTATATAAAATTCAAGTATGTATGTATGTATGTATGTATATGTTCCATTGTTAACCTCTTTCATGTAGATTTTTGTAAATAACTTGTATTAATGATAAACATTTGTAATGAGGATGCCAAAAGTACAAAAATATGAAGGAAACATTTATTTACAAAGTTTGATGAAAAGAATGGATTTAAGTGCCAAGAATCAACCCAAACAATAATCCAATGACCCAAATAAGTGTACCAATGAACTACACTAACTTCTTTAACCCAAAATATTTAAGTAAACAACAAAAATCAACACCTTGGGTGTGTTGGTTGTCTTCGGCAGAGCACAAGAAAAAGAGAGAAGGAGAGAAAGTTTTTTGTATGTTTAATTTGTGTTGTGGTGAAATGAGGCTATTGGTTCTATTATAGGATAAACCTTAATATCGATAAAGTTTGTGGGATCCATTCTTACTAAAGACAAAACAAACTACAAACAAAATTGGTACAAAGTTGTTACACAAAGGGACAAGATATTTGAGGAGGGTGTGTTTGTGGGGTGTCTTGATCGGTTAGGACAAAAGGGGAGAGAGGGAAAAATTTTATTTTTGAATTTGGAGTGTTATTATGTGTATTTATGTTATTTCGATGAAAAAGTGGTGACAAATATACGCATGCATGATCAAAATGCAAAGCATATGAATTTTATGCAAAAGTTATAAAATAAATGTAATGACTTATAAAATAAATTCATAAAAGTCATAATGTACTAATAACATTTAACTATACTTTGTCTAGCGCCGGTGTGCGTTGAATGACGTTTTTCTGTTGTATGCGGGATAACCTCACGGTTAAGAGATAAATATGCACGTAAATGTTCAGAAAGGATACATTCAAGTTTGCGGTTAAATTCTAAGCTGAAAAAGTGTTGATTGTCACAGTCTTTCCTCGTTAAGAGAGCTTTGTCCCCAAACTCAAGTTGTGGTATTCAATGTCGGGGTCGTAAAACAAATGTGGGTATTTCTTTCGGAATTGATCTTCACGTTCCCATGTAAACTCGGGACCTCTTCTTTAATTCCATTACACTTTGACAATACGAATGCGACTTTATTTCAGACATTTTACCTCTCGGTCCATGATTTCAACGGGTTCCTCGACGAAGTGAAGCGTGTCGTCGATTTGGATTTCATCTAACGGTATAACAAGTGTTTCGTCAGACAAACAATTCTTCAAGTTTGACACGTGAAAGGTATTATGGACTCTACTCAATTGTTCTGGAAGTTTGAGTTGATAAGCATGTTAGCCTTGTTTTTAGTAAAGTGATGGTCATTATTTATTCCCGAGCCTTGTATAGGAAAATATAGTTTACGGGAAATACTTAAGCTAATTGAGCCTAGGTTTCAGGCTAAACCCATTTGTTGTTTAGAATTCGGCCCAATAAGACCAAGCGAAATCCCAAGTTGCTCAACCCTCTCTAGGTTATATATACCCCTTCCTAGCTTGTTAGGAAGGGTGTTGTTTCTCATTTCTTACAAGTGAAACATACTATCTTCTTCCTTATTTCTTTCTCTCTCTAAAACCCTCTTCATCTCTCTAGAATATTATATTTTATGTGTTAGATGTGATATGGTATAGTCTTACAAGTGGTATCAAGAGCCTATGAATGGTTTAGTGATTGGTTTGTTGTTTTTTATAGCTTATTTGTTCGGTTTTTTTGTGGGTAAAAGAACAAAGTCGCGGCTTATAGCTTATAGCTTATATTCGGCTTATTTTTTTCCTTTGTAGCTTGTTTATTTATTCACCTTATTTCCTAGCTTATTCGTAGTGTATTTCGTGGCTATTTATGTGGTTTAAGTGCTTATTTCGTGGCTTATTTCTGGGTTCATCTTATTTGAAGACAGCAAAATATTCAAATATTTTGAATACAACGAAATATATAGGATTGAAAAAGTACAGGCGAAATATACATTTTCGTTTCCTGCGAAATATGCATTTTCGGTTCTTGCGAAATATACCATTTTCAGTTCTAGCGAAATAGGCATTTTTGGTTCCTACGAAATATAATCATTTTTAGTTCCTGCAAAATATGCATTTCAAATTCCAGCGAAATATGTCTCAAAATTTCCAACGAAATAAGGTATTTTTGATTCAGGTGAAATAAGTTTACGCAAAATACGTTTAAGCGAAATACAGGTTGGTTAAAAGAAGCGAAATACAACTCATTTTCAGAACTTTACTAATAAGGTCTTTGCAAATATGAAGAGAGAAGGAAAAGGTTTTTCTGGGAGAGTTACCCCTTTATTTGAAAGGAGGAATAAGTCAAGAACTCCATGACTTAAAAGGTTAAGAAAGGTTGGTAGAACTGCTAGAATTGAATCCTCTAAAGATGAAGGTTTGGGTGATCAGGAGGATGCATCCAAACAGGGGAGGAAAATTGCTGATCTTGATGCTGATGCAGAGGTTACTTTGGTTGATGAGGCTCAGGGGAGGATTGATGATAATTTAATGTTTGATACAGGAGTTTTTGATGAGCAGGAAGTTGAAGTTGAAAAGGTAGTTAGTATTGCTGAAGTTACTACTGTCAGTGCTACACCAACAACTGTTGATGAGTTGACTCTGGCTCAGACCTTAATTGAAATCAAAGCAGCTAAACCCAAGGTTGTTACAACTGATACTACAACAACTACAACTGTTGTTACAAGACCGAAGGCTAGAGGAGTTGTAGTTCAAAAGCCAAGTGAATTTACAACAACAACATCACAACCATCACAACTTCCACAGGCTAAAGACAAAGGCAAGGGAAAAATGGTTGAACCTGAGAAGCCTTTAAAAAAGAAAGATCAAATTTTGGTGGAAGAAGAAATTGTTCAAATACTTCAAGAAGAATTCCAAGCTGAATTAGGAGAAGTTGAAAGGCTGGCAAGACAAAAAGAAGAAGAGGATAACTTAATTTCATGGGATAATACTTAAGCTATGATGGAGGCAGATTATGAGTTAGCTCAGAGACTACAAGCAAAAGAACAGGTAGAGTTGACCATTGAAGAAAGATCAAAACTGTTTGTAGAGCTCATGGACAAAAGGAAGAAGCACTTTGCAAAGCTTAGAGCTGAAGAGATCAGAAGAAAACCACCAACCGAAGCCCAAATGAGGAATCAAATGTGTACTTATTGAAGAATATGGCTAATTACAAGCATAGTCATTTAAAGAACAAAAGTTTTGAAGAAATTCAGATGTTATTTGAGTCATACTATGAAGAGGGTAGAGTTCATTTATTTAATTTTTTTTTTTTGTTTTTTTTTTTTTTTTTTTTTTTTTTTTTTTTTTTTTTTTTTTTTTTTTTGTTTTTTTTTTTTTAATTTTTTTTTCTTTTTTTATTTTTTTTTCTATTTGTTTTTATGTTTTTTTTTTTTTTTTTTTTTTTTTTTTTTTTTTTTTTATTTTTGTTCCTATGGATACATAGTTTTGAAAGAATAAAAGTTCATGCATAAGGAAGAAGAAGAGAACAAGAGAAAACTTAGTTTGAAACATTCAAAGAAGCAAAAGATAGATAAGAATGAGAAGCTGAAGGAGATAAGCAGAAATGAAAAAAGCTATGGAGAAGAGTCTCCTGACGAAGAGGTAGCAATTGATGCTAACACTAGCCACTCTAAGTTTCCCCAATCATTGTTGATTGGAAAACCATCAAAGAAGGAAAGATAGGATACTTCAAATCATCAGAACTGATGGAAGTTCAAGGAGGTATTCATCAATGATTAGGATGCTTTAGAACAATGACAGAGAAGACCTGAAAACACTCTGGAAGTTAGTTAAAGCAAACATGGGGAATACAAAGGCCAAAGTAGGCATAGAAAGAGATGTTATGGGGTGATCTTGAAGGTGATGTTTGAACAGACGTGGAACAGAGAAGATGGAGAAATCTACAAGGGTACAATGTGACATTTGAACTATTTCTGCAAGTGAGAATCTGCATATCTTTATGCTAGAAGAGAAAAAGTATCCACTTACACATGTAACAATCACAGAAATGCTCAACAAGAAGCTTCAAGCTGACCATTGGAATGAAATGTGCTATCAACTTCTTAAGCTTATGACAAAACAGCGCAAGAATCCTAGAAGTGTTTGAATGCATCCTCTTAGTAAAGATAAAGCTTTTAATCAAGAAACTTAAAGATTCAGAAGATGAACATCAAGGTTAGGGGAGGATTGTTGGGATCAAAAGGCTTCATGATGATCTTGGAGTTAATATTGCTAAGGTTAGAGTTACTACTTCTAGTATATATTACTACTGCTAATGGAAGTTAAGACTGCTCAGAGTCTTGGAAGAAATACTACAAAGTAGTTAATGCTGCGAGTATGAAAGTTACTACTATTAGAGTAACTTAGTACTGATAGTGAATGATTAGTAATGCTTGAGTAAAGTTACAACTGTTAGCATAAAGTTAGTACTGCTAGTGTAACTTAGTACTGCTGATGAAGAATGAAGAAAATATTCTAAGTAGTTACTACTGCTTGTACACATTTAGTGCTGCTGGAATAAAAGTTAATGCTGCTGCTTATAACTGCTGAAGGATTACAACTGCTAGAAGAGCTTCTACTGTTAGAAGGATAAAGATGAAGATTGTTTATCAAGATTACTTACGGGATAAGTATGAGATATTTTTGTAAAATATACGTATAAGTTATTTGTTTAGAAGATCATGATAACTTCCACTTTATAAAATACTCTACATCGTCGATTTGTATCAACGAATAATCGATCCTTCGTGTAATTCCTTTGGCAGTGCTCTTGCGAAACGATTATCTTCAAACTTTTCTTCTCTTTTTTGTTGCGATTTTTCTAATTTTTTTGATTTTTTTGCTAACACTATACTACGAAACTCGGTGTAGTTTTACCATCTTCATGATCATAATAATTCCGGATAATTCCTTCGATAATTCCTTCATTCTTCGGACCTACCATTAATTGCGATGGTAGTAAAAATACATGAATTTTGACTATAATATACATTCCCATTTGCAATGTAAAAATTTCTTCCAACCGTACCAAAATAGACACAAGACTCGGGAAATACAAACTTTACACTTTATGCAACTAGCCACTGTAAAATAAACTTAATATAACAGGGTAGGCTAAGGTGTAAAGCTGTAACGAAACAAATAATTGGTGTAGTTCCTAAAGGATTGGCTATACGGGTTGTTCTAGGGGTATCTTACTCTTAAATGAGATAGTAAATAAAGGGTTTATAATGGGGGGGTATACTAAACCGGTGTAGTGAGAGTAAACAAAGGGTTTATACGGAGGTTAACTAACCAGTGTAGTTAGTTAATAAGCAACATGTAAAGGCGATTTGGGTGTAATCCTAAAATTTACCAATTTAAAAAAATTACTCCATCTAAATCTATAATACTTATCACTGCGGTCTCGAATAGATATACCAAGCCAAGTTCTAAAGTCTACTACATCACCGGCATACTCATATTTTGTGGAATTTGGGTAAACATTTGGAAACGGACAGGTTAAATCCTCACAATATCTAACAAGGGTTATTGTGTGCGGGTTATGTATCAAGTAATTTCACAAAAGTATGCTTGAATTTTTTTTAAATTTGAGCATAAATTAAGCATTTTAGTGTGAAAATTAGGACAAGTAAACATTCTAATTCCATCCCCTCACTTGAATTATACAACGTCCTTGTTGTATATACAAAACATTAAATACGGGAATTAAAAAGAATTAGAATGAGAAACTCCCCTGATATTTGCTCGGTAGATTCTCCATGTTGAATTTATTAGCAAGAATGTGTGTTGAACAGCCGTCTTGAAGTTTCAAGACTCCAACACTTTAAGATCTCCACGTTTGTAAATTCTCCACCAATATTCGTCGATATTTTTTTTACGAGGTCCTATGTAAATTCTCATAAAACAATTGCAATTCTAGCTCCGTGTATTCGTTTGGTTAGACTCGAAATAAAACCTAAGGACTGTACAGGAAGTCGATATGCCGTATCCATACCCCAGGATATGTCGTATTGATACATGTGTCTAATACGCTGTATTTGTTTAACGAATACGTTGTATAGACTATGCTAAAAATAAAGACTGGATAATCTCCAAATAGCTAATACACCATATCCATAGGGTTTGGATACGCCATATAGACTGTCTGGGAAGACAGACTCAATAAAAATTGAAAATATATTCCGGGTTGTCTCCCGGAAAGCACTTTTGTTTACATAAAATTCTTTAAGTTAGACTTGCCCCAATTTAATCCCATCCTTATAAAACAATTTGGGGTCGAACGGGATGCCAAATGGCACATAAAAATTCTTGATTAGGAAAATGAATGACATCCCTTTGTTAAGATGATTCCAAGTCATGATATTAAAATTTAATCCCTTGATATAAGTTTTAGTTTTGAAAAATTTATTAGATGTATCATGACTTGTTTCCAATAGCTTATTTGACCCATGTTCATAGGCACCATCATCAGTATTTATTACATCATGTAATGGGTTGACAGACAAATCCCCCGAAGAGTGTTCAATATCGAATTTATCATCATCATTGTCCTTATCCAATTTTGAATCATTGGGATAAATTACGTTAAAAGGAAATAGATCATTAAAGTTTAAAACATTTTGTTCCTCTTCATCACATTCGGACAATGATGTTTCATCTTTCAAATTAAATTCATTGATATGTTGAGGACTTACAGTAGGTTCACTTAAGAAATCTAATTTAGACGTTAGAGCATCATTATAAACAATGGCTGGAAATTCATTCTCAAAATCTTTAAAGAAATCTAAATCATCAAGATAACTGATTGTAGGCCCAGGTGAAGGCAAATTGACTTTTTCATTATCATGTTCCGAATCTGTTTTCAAATCATTGGTAGAATTTTTTTTATAAGAAAACAAGTTTTTCTTAAAAATTACCGTGTAATCTTCGTCGTCGTAATCGTCAAACGAAACTATAAAGTCAATTTCATCGTTAAGAGAACTTATCGTGGGTTCATAAGAAAGTTTTTTTTCAGATGATACCTCGTTATTAAAGGTTATAGCTGGGAATTCGGATTCAACTGATCTGAGGTCGTGAATGACTTCATCATACCAAATCTTACCATACTTAGCAGTTTCCCAGTTAAACACATTCCCATGTTTTTGAGCTTTTTCTTGAATCGAAATCACAAAACCAATCTTTGACATTAATGCAAAACTAGAGGCACTGCGGTAGGTCACTTGTGAGATTCTTTATGAATCAAACTTTCCAAAACCAACAGTATGTCAACATCAACATCAAACAACACTGCTAGTTACTTTTTTGACCGTCCTTATGAAAAAGACATAAAGATGCCTCTATCATCTTTCGAAAACAACCTAGTTGGCGTTCTCGTAACGGCCAACTCCCAATCATCTATAATATACATACTATACAACAATAGTGGCGATATCTACCACTTTATACATGAAAATACATAGTTGGTTTATAATTGCGACTAACTAGAAATAATATACAACATAACTTTACATCGTTGGTTTATAACACGTATGATGTGCTTTCGTGTAGGGTCAGTTATTTGATTATCAAGTTTTACATTTATATTTAGCCGGTCAAGATAGAGTTCGCGATAAGTAGGGTGTCGAACACTAAGAGTGGAAATTTATGCTATATTTATCAGTATTAAAAATTAGTTCTATTTCGGGTTAAAAACATATGCTATGTACGTTGTCTAATGAAATGGGGGATTAAGCCTGAGAGACTGGCACATGTTTGGTGATGACAAATACCAATTCAATACACAATAAACACAAAAGATGAAGATTAGAAGATAGAAAAGCGATACAAGCCAAATGATAGAAAACTGTATTAGCCATATTAAATCTGGTTCAATGCTGGTTTGTTTATTTTAGTGCAATGATTTACTTATCTCAAAGCGGCATATCATTCTTAAGACTTAGGTGGGACATCATCCTAAGACCTAGATACAATTAATCCTGTCACAATTAATGCATCCGCATAAAACATCCTTTAGTTTAATTATAATCTATCTTAGAGAATTAAAGCAGTGGTGATCCTGTTAAAACTCTAGCCCAACAGGACTTTACCCACTTATTGTTTAAAGGTGTTTTATATACTGGTAGTACACTATTCCAATCTTTATCAGTTAATTAACAACATGATTGCTGAAACATAAACGGGCCACCTACGAGTCCAACTAAGCTCATAATCAAAAGACAAAGATAGAACATTATTATGATCCTATTGGTCCAGATATATGAAACACGATATGGAGAGCTATCCCGGTATCTAGTAGTACTTGGGTCGTAACACTTGACCCAGTTGAATGATAGGTCGCATATTCAAACACATAAACAAGTATGAGGTGATAAACATAATTAAACAATCAACGATAAATTAAGAAATCGATTTTAAAACAAACCAAATATTGAACTTTCATTAAGATGGCTAATACCTGTGGGTATTAGCCTACAACCATTGTAATTATACAAGCGTAATCAAACAATTGAAATCGAACGATTAAGAGAGTAAAAATTACACGATGTCTTCTATGGAGTCATGATCAATGCTTGACCTTTATGGCTGATCTTCTCTTCTAAAATTCATCTCTGATGAGTATGGTATAAAGAATATGATATTGCACACTGAAAACTCATTTTTTGAGTCTTTTATTTATAGTTGCTGAAAAATACTAGATACGCCGTATCTAGATAGGTCGATACAGCGTATTGGGATGGATTCCTTGGAGTGCGCGCTACATTCATAATAAATCTTTGATATCATTCCCAATTTACTTGATTTATTGTATCTTCGAATAGTTATCTTCATGGATATGGCGTATGTAGATAGCATGGATACGCCGTATTGAGAATTAGTTATAAGTTAGTTTCCGCATAACTTATATTGTTCATAGTCATTGTTTCTCTTGTAGTTAGTTTGGATCTATCCAGATTGGCTACCACCCTTAACAGGCTAGAAAGATCTATTCAGATTGGGATCAACAAGTGGTATCAGAGCTTGTTGAGAAACTCTGAGTAAGAAGAACCTAAACACATCAGTTACAAACTTTTACCTTTCAGATCTATTCAATGGCAGGATCAGATGATGAAATTCCACCACCACCACCACCACCACAAACACCAACACAACAAGCCCCTCACACTGTGTCAACCATTAAACTCCCTATTCTGAAGAAAGGTGAGTATGACATTTGGGCCATGAAAATGGAACATTACTTGAGCCATACAGACTATCCTATATGGGAAGTCATACAAAAAGGAAATGGTCCTGTAAGTGTCTCAACAGATACAAATGGAGTAATAAAGGTTCTGCCTCCTAAAACTGCTGAAGAAATTTTAGCCAGAGAAAGAGAAAGAAAAGCAAGGACCACCTTGCTTATGGCTTTACCAGAAGACCATTTAGCAAAATTTCACAAGATGACTGATGCTAAAGATATGTGGGATGCTATCAAATCCAGATTTGGTGGCAATGATGAATCAAAGAAGATGCAGAAATACATTCTGAAGCAACAATTTGAAGGCTTTTCTGTATCCAACTCAGAAGGATTGCACAAAGGTTATGACAGGTTTCAGAGTCTTCTGAGTCAACTTGAGATTCATGGTGCAGGTGTCTCCACTGAAGATGCCAATCAGAAGTTCCTTAGGTCTTTACCTTCTTCCTGGTCCCAAGTATCCTTAGTCATGAGGACCAAGCCAGGAGTGGATAGTCTTAGTATTGATGATCTCTATAACAATCTTAGAGTCTTTGAGTCTGATATTAAAGGCTCTACTGGATCATCTTCTAGTGCACAGAATGTCGCCTTTGTTTCTTCTGAAAGCACTAGCAGTACTAATGATGTTAGTACTGCTTATGGGGTTTCTACTTCTTCTGGCTACAACTCACAAAGGGAAAACTCTTCATCATACACTGATGAACTCATGTACTCATTCTTTGTTAATCAATCCAGTGGTCCACATTTGGATCATGAAGATCTGGAGCAGCTTGATGAGTTTGATTTAGAAGAGATGGACTTGAAATGGCAAGTGGCCATGATTTCCATGAGATTGAAGAAGTTCTACAAGAAGACAGGGAGAAAGCTGCATTTTGATGCCAAGGAACCAGTTGGATTTGACAAGACCAAAGTTGAATGCTACAATTGTCACAAGACAGGGCATTTTGCTAGAGAGTGCAAATCAAAAGGGAACACTGGATATCAATCAAAAGACAACGGAAGGAGACCTGGAAAATAGGAGGAACCTAAAGCTTTGGTAACTCTTGATGGGGAAGGTGTTGATTGGACTGATCATGCAGAGGATGAACAAGAGAACTTTGCTTTGATGGCTTATAGCAATTCAGGCTCAGACACTGAGGTAACATCTTGTTCTAAAGAATGTGTGGATTCTTATTCTAAACTTAAAAAATTATATGATGAACAAAGGGAACAACTTGGTGATGCTAGTATAGAAATTCAAGCCTATACTCAAGCTTTAAAAAATATAGAGGCTCAATTAGTTACTCATCAAAAAAATCAACTTTGGTATGAGGAAAAGATTTATGAAAATTGATTTAGATGATAAAACTGATGTGCTTACATATCATAAGAAACTATTAGCAGAAGCTGTAAAAGAAAAAGAAGAATTAAAAAACAAACTTGAGAATTTTCAAAGTTCTTCTAAAGGCCTTAGTAAATTGCTAAACAGTCAGATAAGTAAAAGGGACAAATACGGACTTGGGTATGGAGATCAAGTACATGATGGTGTCTTAAGTTATGAAAATGAAGTTTTTCAAAGTGTATTTAAAAGTAGGTCAAGTGATGTAGAAGATAGTCCTGTGCATGATAGATTTGTAAATGTTGAAGGCATGCATACAGTTCCCCCTCCAATGACAGGAAATTATATGCCTTCAGGACCTAATAGGGAAGTAGATGATTCTATGTTCACATATGGTTCAAAACAGTCTAAAACTAGTGAATCTGATACTCAAACCAATAATTTTAACTCTTGTGAGTCCAATTCTAGTGTAGAAACACTTGAATATGTGCCTGAACCAGTTGTAGTTGAACCCAAAGTTGTTAGTCAACCTAAAGTTTGGTCTTTGAGGAGTATGAGTCAGACAGTGATGATGAATATGTGATTCAACCTTCAAAAGAACAGGAAAAACCTAGTTCTGCTCTTGTTAAGCATGTAAAAACTCCTAGGGAAACTGTTAAAGAACAAAACACATATAGTCCAAGTCCTAAAGTTGACAAAAAAGACTGGAATGGTTTAATGTCCAAAAGGTTGGGTTTAGGATATGGGTTTACTAAAAAGGCATGTTTTGTATGTGGCAGTTTTAGTCATCTTATTAGAGATTGTGACTTTCATGAGAAAAGATTGGCTAAACAGGTTGAATTAAACAAAAAGAAGGGTAAGGGTACTAGTCAAGGGGAGAATAGACCAGTGTGGAACAATGTGCAAAGATTGAATCACCAAAACCAGTTTGTTCCAACAGCAGTACTAACTAGAACTAGTAGAATTCTAGTTAATACTGCTAGCCATAATTTTAATAGTCAAGCAGTATCAACTAGTGCTGCTAGGAAAGTTAATGCTGTTAGACCCATTGTGAATGAAAACAAACCAAGAAATAATTTTCATAAGTCTCATTCATCTATCAGAAGGCCATTTAATAGAACAACAGCACCAAGAACAAAATTTTCAAATCAAAAAGTTAATACTGCTGAGGTAAAAGCAGTTAGTGCTGTTGGGGGAAAAAGGGAAACTGCTGTTAAGCCCTCAACAGGTTGTAATTGGAGACCCAAAAGACATTACTGGAACAAATTCTCCAAATACAATGGTGGATTAAATTCTAGAAAATGTGTTAATTCTGAATATCCACTAGGCAGACCCAAGCCAAAAATGGCTTGGGTCCCTAAGAGAAACTAATCTCTCTTATTTAATGTGCAGGATTATCAACAAAGAGCTTTAAAGAACAAAAGGATTGTTAATAGTGGATGTTCCAGGCACATGACTGGAAACAAGGCCTACCTTGCTGAATATCAAGACTATAATGGTGGCCCTGTTGCTTTTGGAGGTAGTAAATGTTACATAACTGGTAAATGTAAAATAAAAATAGGAAAGTTAGATTTTGAAGATGTGTGCTTTGTGAAAGAACTACAGCATTTCAATCTCTTTTCTGTGTCACAAATGTGTGACAAGAAGAACAAGGTTCTCTTTACAGACACTGAATGTCTTGTATTGTCTTCTGACTTTAAGTTGCCTAACAAAAATAAAGTATTACTTAAAATCCCTAGACAAAACAATATGTACAGTTTCAACATAGAGAACATTGTTCCTTCTAGAGGTTTAGCTTGTTTGATTGCAAAGGCCACATTTGATAAATCTAACAAATGGCATAGGAGGTTGGGTCATGTTAACTTTAAAAACTTAAACAAACTTGTGAAGGGAAACCTTGTAAGAGGTTTACCTTCAAAAAGTTTTCAAAATGACCACACCTGTGTTGCTTGTCAGAAAGGAAAGCAACAAAAGGCCTCCTGTAAGGCCAAATTAGTGAGCTCTATTAGTCAGCCCTTACAGCTTTTATATATGGACTTATTTGGACCTACATCTGTAAGGAGCATAAATCATAAAACTTATTGCCTTGTTATCACTGATGATTTAAGCAAGTTTAGTTGGGTGTTCTTCTTAAGAACTAAGGATGAAACTAGTGGAATCCTTAAGGACTTTATAAGATAAATTGAGAACCAATTAAATCAAAAAGTTAAAACTATCAGATGTGATAATGGTATAGAATTTAAGAACAAGGATTTTATTGAATTCTGTAGGTCAAAAGGGATCAAGAGGGAATACAATAATGCCAGAACTCCACAACAAAATGGAGTTGCTAAAAGAAAGAACATGACCCTTATTGAGGCTGCTAGAACAATGCTAGCAGATTCATTTATACCTAACACTTTTTGGGCTGAAGCAGTTAGTACTGCTTGTTATGTCCTTAATAGGGTATTAGTGACCAAGCCTCAAAATAAGACACCTTATGAACTTATAACTGGTAAAATACCAATCATAAGCTATATAAGACCTTTTGGGTACCATGTGTCCATCTTGAATACCATTGACCACCTGGGCAAGTTTGAAGGGAAGTCTGATGAAGGGTTTTTAGTGGGGTACTCCCTAAATAGCAAGGCTTTTAGGGTATAAAATTTAGAAACCAAGAGAGTTGAAGAAAACCTGCATATAACCTTTTTAGAAAATAAACTAAATGTTGCGAAAAGTCTAATAAGAATATTGGTTTAAAGACAAATGAGGAGCCAGTAGATCAGGAGGATCAAGACTTTTTGGAGGAGCTTGAAAGGCTT
>BQNB010099837.1:0-24839 GCA_026074375.1 Tanacetum coccineum | reverse complement strand
CACGAAATTCAATCACTAAACACCCCTTTAGCTCTGGTACCACATGTTATCCCATGTATTTAATCCATTACACAACAATGTTCTTTACCAAAAATGCTAGAAAATAAGATGGAATCTTAGAGAGAAAGTAGTGAGAGAAACAAAGAGAATATTAGATTTTGAGAGAAATGGGAAGTTACAAGTGAAATGAAAATGTAACCAACACCCTTCACCAAGTGTGGTGAAGGGATATATATACCCAGGCCTTGCTAGCTTGGCACATGGGCTTTCTAAACGGGCCGAGCTTGGTTTAACTTGGGCTTTGAGCCCGAAACACGAACAATATTAGATTACAATCCAAGCCCGTTGAACCCGACTAGCCTATTACAATACAAGACCTAGTTTGACTTTCTAAGACCGATAACATTCTTGTTTGACTTAATATAATTAAGGCTAACAATCTCCCCCAATGTTGAGGTCTCTTTCTTCAAACTCCTCTGTACCGTCGATGACATTGAAGATATGACGTTTGACGTTTATGCTTTGCCTTGTTAATGGTCTGTCTTGTTTTGTATGGCATTGTTCATCCATGATTTGTGATCTTGATTTTGAGCTCCTACATCTTTTGACTTTGAATTCTTGAGATCGTTATCTTGCATCATCTCCTTGACTTGAATCATCTTGATCAACTTGTGCTCTTGACCAACATGCTCATACTTGTTACATTCTTGTTTGACATATGATTATAAGTCTAACAATCTCCCCAATTGATGATTCTTTATTTGACTTTGAGGCTCTTTGATGGTGGGGAAGATTAGAATCAACTATCTTGACGTTGAATGATTGACTTTGAAAGCTTGAGTATGAGCATGTGGTTTATGAATCCGACTTCGCTGAAATGAGGTTGCAACACCATCGTCTAAACCTGAAATAAGACAATTAGCAATAAAAGATGAATATGGCTTTGTCATTCATCTTGACTTCGGTTGCATTAACCTCCGGTTTCCCGTTTTATAGTATAAATACTATACCTGTGATCAGGTAGATTCAAAGAATCTCCTTGACAGGGTTTCCAGCTCAAAGCGTAGGATCTTCTAACACAGATGTATTAGATTCACCATGCTTGCTAGTTCTCATTACCGGAACGTCTCAAAGCAGACAACACGGTAAGAGTGAATCAGATAGTTACTATCTTTCTGATTAAGTCGTCAATTCATTTACTGGACCAAAATTGATATCCAGTTATCACAAGCTTGATTCATATAGAATCTTGCAAGTCACCTACCAAGAGCTTGTTTGATGTTGGCTCAAGCAGGATTTCCATCTTCACTGTGAATACTTGAGTATCACTCAGATGTTCTGGCAAGATCTCAAGGATAATGCGTAGGACTCTTTGTTACAACTTGTGAACTTTATGGTGTTCAACAAGTGTATTTTGACATTGTGTCCTAATGAGATTTATAATTTGATCTCTTTTGGCTCTAGACTCGATTTGTGCACTTTGGTTTTAGTAATCGGAGGCTGGAGCAGACTGCCACCTATTCAATATCAACAATCTCGGAGTGAGATGTCAATAGATAACGTGTGTATCTCCATGACAAATGAGACAAGTTTCTTTTGAGAGAAACTCGAATGGCGGGAAGGGTTGTGCATTTGCATCACAGGTGTCCATTGACGACTTTCTCTAAATTCAACAATCATCATTGTGATTTTGACACATTATGTATTGACCGGTTTCTGCTAAGGTTGTAAGGAGGGCTTTTTCTTTTCACCTTTATCCATAACATTTCTTTTTCTTCTTTCAACCTTTCAATGCTTACCAAGACGTCATTACTAACACCTTGTTGTGATTGTTCCAGTGTTAGCTCAATCTTAGTCGGCATTCTTCCCTTATACACATTCATCTCCAATCGTACCTAAGGACTGCTATTTCTAACTATGGAGTGTCCTTGGGTAGATCCCTCTGTTCTGATTGGACGTAGGGACTATATTCCTATACTAACCATTGTGACTTCAAATATATGAAATTAATAGGTTTTTGGGTATGAGATTCGAACATAAAACCATTTTCTAACATTGTTATTTTCAAATACTCCCCCTTACACATGTGCTCCGAGATTCAAAATTGTTTAGCACATGAAGGAAAGAGTTGCACTTAGAGTCTTAAAGATCACTTTTGTCTATATCATATTTTATTTCAATTTTCTCCCCTTATTTTAAATAATAAAACACTTAGTATTTAAAATACCAATTGATTAAAATTTGACATGAAAAATTCCATGGGGAGAAAAATTATACTACGATATTGCATGAATTCTGATTCCAATAGCTCCCCTTTAACATTATATGTGGAGATACCAATATTTATTAAACTTGACTTGGAATGAAAATTGATATGACACCACAAATGTTGAAGACGGAGTGAGATGCCTTAGTGAACAATGTATATTATTAATTGACATTAAGTTTCCACATTTTTATTTCACAAAATGTGTTTGGATACATAAAATTGTCATTTTGAGATGTATCCGACACATTAAAAGGCTTTGTTTTAAAAAAGCTCCCCCTCAGAAATTGATTCACATAAAATGACATTCTACGTACTACAATTCTTTGAAAATTATTCGAGGAAGGGAGTGTTGAACACACAATTTTAACTATCCACTCTTTTTATGGAAAACATACCACAAATCATATTTGTAGACAATTTGACATTGAAAGTTCTTTTTGAAAAATTGTGTCCAACGATTTTAAAAACATGATAGAAGACTTCTCTTCTATTTTAGAGTAAGCGCACTGAGGCGTACACTACCCTGTTACATTCGAGACCGAGTTATGCACTGAAATGTACATAAGTCATTGAGAAAAATTTAGAAATGACATGTTTTGAAAGCATTTGAAACTCCTGTTCGAACTTCATTTACACACCCGTGTCGATGTTAATCAACATTTCTAGGTACGTAAATGTTATCGATTCCAAGAGACATGTCGAGAAGATTCTTTTTGGTATTTTTGAAAATTTTTTGATTTTATTTTTGTTGGTTTTATTTTTGTATTTTCTTATTCAAAAATTTTATAAATCAAAAATAAAGAGAGAATTAAAATATTTACAAATTGATGTTTGATGGATCAAGCAGATTCATTTGCCAGAACCTCCAGTTCATCTGGAGTCAAACATCTCATACCGAGTCGTCTGACAAGATACTTAAACCTATCTTCCGATAAAGCTTTAGTAAACAAGTCAGCTAACTGGTATTCAGTTCCGCAATGAATAATTTTTTTTATTTTTTTTTTTTATCATTTTTTTTTTTTTTCTTTTTTTTTTTATTATTAACAATACCCTTTTTAACCTGTTCCTTTTTGTACGTGATATCTGACATCGATGTGACTTGGTACCGGGAATGCTGGACTGGATTGCACGAGATGGTATGGCTGCCTTTGAGTCCACAATACTAGTATTTTATCAAAGGTGGAAGCATAATCTGTAAGCTGAGTTCTATCCATAGAAATTGTGCGCAGCACGCAGCCTAAAGACACATACTCGGCTCTGTGAAACATTGAAGTGTAGTCTGCTTTTTTGGATGACAGATGATATTAATCACACCTAAAAAATTGTATGCCACCAGATGTACTCTTACGTGAATCGAGACAACCCGCGTGATCCGAATCTGAAAAAGCAGTTAGTTCGAAACCGGTGTCCTTCGGATACCAGAGACCCATGTTAATGGAGTCTTTAAGGTAACGAAGATCCGCTTAACCGCAGTGAGATGTTTCTCAGTCGATTTCGCTTGATAGCGAGCACAATAACATGTTGCATGTACAATATCTGGTCTACTTGCTGTTAGGTACATGAGTGCTCCGACCATACTACGATATTTCGTTTGGTCGACCGGAGTACACTAAGTTCCGCATAAGGTGTTTTGTATCCATTGGTATACAATTGCTATCACTTGAGGTCATACCAATGCTTTTTTAAGTATCTCTTGAGCATACTTAGCTTGGTTTATGAAGATACCACGAGGGGATTGGTGGATTTGAATTCCTAAAAAGAATTTTAGCTCCCCCATCATAGACATATCAAACTTGCTGTGCATTAGTTTTCCAAATCGTTTTGAAAGTTTTGGGTTTTAGACCAACAAATTATGTCAACAAACGTAAAATTTGCACAAGCACTATGTATTCCTATGTTTAGTTATGAACAGAGTTGGATCAATATAACCTTTTGAGAATCCTTTGGATACCAGGAAGAAAATTGGAGAGTTCATCATTACACGCTATTGGTGCTTGTTTGAGACCATATAAAGCTTTCTTGAGACGGTAAACTTTTTCAGGATGATATGGGTCAACAAATCCATCTGGTTGGTTTACGTACACTTCTTCCTTTAGAGGTCCGTAAAGAAATGTTGTTTTAACGTCCATTTGATACACAGTAAATGATTTATGTGCAGCATACGCAATGAACAACCGGACAGCTTCCAACCGAGCAAAAACTGTCAAATGATCTTCGAAATCAATTCCTTCCTTTTAAGCATATCCCTTAGCCACAAGACAAGATTTGTTACGAATGACAATATTTTCCTCATCACGTTTGTTTTTCCAGAGCCACTTTAAGTTAATGAAATTTTTGCAAAGTGGTCTGTCGACTATTCCATACAATCTTAAACGATCAAACTGATGAAGTTCATCCTGCATTTGATTCATCGATGCAGACTCAGCCATGGCTTTTTGATGTTTCCTTTGGTTCGGTTCGATCTCACGGTGAGTGCGAACATTCACCATCTCGCCATCTGTTTCTAAGCTGACGTCTTGTTCTAAAATGATGAGAAGGAATTCTAATGACTTGTTCTAATGATGATCTTTTGTCCAACGTTGATGTAGAAGGAATGTGTTGATAGAAAGTTGCATATTTGACGAAGTTTCCCCAAACATGACGAGCGATGGTTTCCCTTGTTCATGTACCGGTGTACTGAAGATGTTGATAAATTCATCTTCGTCAACTTGTGCATTTTCGTATTGTTCTGCTTTAAAATATGTTCTCAGGTGCAGTGACAGTTGGTACTTGAGTTGGAGTTTGATGTGTTGAATGAATGTTCAATGGAGGTGGATCTGCAACATCGGTTGTTGTAGAAGTGTGAGTTGTGTTATGTTGTTGACGTTTATCAGGATTATCAGCAGCATGTACAGCGGAAGACTTTGACACAACATGAGAAGTTCCATTGAGTAATTCACTGAACATCGGACTATAAAGCAATTCCAGCTCATTTGACGTTGTTACTGTCTCAGCAACTTGAGGAACATTTTCTGGACTTTGTGGACCGGGACTTAAACTGTCTTGTTCAAGTACCGTTGTCGAACATTGTGGACCGGGGTCAGAACTGACGTGATCTGACGCCATCTGAGGCAATTCGTCAAAGTTAACATGAATTGTTTCAACTATCATTCTTGTTCTCTTGTTAAATACCCTGTAAGCCTTTGACTGAGTAGAATACCCAACAAAAATACATGCATCACCTTTTTCTTTCATTTTATCAAGATTTTCACCATCTCTGACGATGTAGCAAAGGGAACCAAAGATGTGAAAGAACTTGACTGACGGTTTCCGGGCATTGATGATATGGTAAGGTGTTTTCTCATGTCGAGGAATTACAAGTGAACGGTTTTGAGTAAACAAGCTGTTGCAATTGCTATCAGCCCAGAAAGACAACTAAACTTTAGCGGCGCTTAGCATTGTTCGAGCACTAGCCCTCAACATGAGTACGGTTTCGTCTTACGAAACGCCGTTTTGTTCAGGTGTTCGAGCAGTTGACGTTTCGTGTCTTATTCCCTCTTTTGCAAAGTATGCATGAAGAGTTTTATTAAGAAATTCCGTGCCTTTGTCAGTTCGAACTGTTGTAACTTGAGCATGAAGTCCTCTTTGGACAAGTGTGAGGAAATCAATGAGAACTCCAGGTGTTTCATCTTTGGACCTCAAGAAGTGAGTCCAGGTATATCGGGAGTAGTCATCAACAATTACAAGAACATATTTCTTTCCATTAATGCTTTCTACCCGCATTGGACCACATAAGTCCATGTGTAGAAGTTGTAACCGTCTTTTTGAGCTCGGGGTAGTCTTAGTGTGAAAAGACTTTCTTTTTGCTTTCCCCAGCTCACAAGAAGAACACAGATGATCTTTGACGAATTTCAGCTTTGGAAGGCCATTCACAATATTATTCTTTGAAAGCAAGTTGATGGTGTCGAAGTTTAAATGAGATAGACGACGATGCCATAACCATGCTTGAGACGATGTTCTTTAGCATTAATGCAATTGGATTGGGAGTTGTTGAAGTCTTGCAGAGAAATGGAATACAAATCTGTGCCACGAGAACCTGTGAGAAGATCATTTCCCTTCAAATCACGGATATAACATGTAGACTTCCGAAAAGCAACTTCCAAATCCGCATCACAGAATTGACCAACGGAGAATAAATTATGATTAAGCCCTTCAACGTAATAAACCCTTTTGATAGTAACGTCTGCTCAAGAACTTCAGAGAAAAATGCTAAGTGTTTACTACTGCTAGTACACAGTTAGTACTGCTAGTGTAAAGTTACTACTGCTAGTGCATATTAGTGCTGCTCAGAGACTTAGAAGAAAAACTGCTAAGTAGTTACTACTGCTAGTACAAAAGTTACTACTATTAGTACAAAGTTAATGCTGCTGAAAGAGTTAATGCTGCTAGTGAAGAAGTTTGTACTACTGAGTTAGTTAATACTGCTTATGTGATTTATATGAGATATTTTGGTAAAAGATATGAATAACTTATTTGTTTAGAAGATTATGATTACTTAGGAAAGTATTGTAAGCCGTTTAGGACTCCTTGGTGTATAAAAGGAGGTTCTAGGGCATAGAGTTTGATACGAGTCATTCTTAGAATTATCATAGCTTCAAGGTCTTTGTAACCCTGATACTTTGAGAGTATTCATATTATTAATAATATTGGAGCTTTTGATTGTTGAATTATATGTTCATATAATTACTGTTTCATTGATAGCTCTTCTTAATATTAAAGATTAGATTCTGCATAATCTTTAATACATTAAAACAAAGTTTCTACTATAGTTGTGTTAGATTTATCTAATATAACTAATCCTTATACAAGCTTAAGGAATTCGATCTATTGAAGTGGGATCAACAAATTTGTTTCTTGGCGAATACGAATGTTCTTCTCTTGCACTTGATAGAGAGGAAAGAAGAGAAAAAGAGATTAGATCACTTGAAACAAGAGAGTTATTTTTCTGCTGGGAATGGAGCAGTATTTATAGACAGGAAAACTCAGCGGTCACTGAGGGTGGTCCCGGCAGTCCCTGCTATATCTGGGGGCCACCAGACCTATAAGGAAGCCGCCTAGTAGACTACGCTTCTGTTTTTGTCTTTTTGTGGGGAATGTTGTATCTGTTATGGAACCTTCCATTTTAGGGGGAAATTTAAATTTCAAATTTATGTTTTAAATAAAACTTTTCTTTTCATTAGAAAATATGTTGTATAATTATTTTTGTAAAATACTTTTGTAAAAATATAATGGTTAAGAGAAAAATATTTTCTTGATCACTAATCATGCTAAATGATTTCTTTGTTCATACCTTAAGTGATTACTAATCTTAGAAGTGGAATTTTACGATTAATAATTTGTAAATGTTTATTTTTATCGTAAACGTTTTTACATTTTGTTATCATCAAAACATTGAGAGGTTCCACTGTACTCATGTAGACATCTATATGCGCCAATTCAGAAGGCTTCCCCTCTTTCTCATACCTTAGTGACAACCGATCAAGGTAAGTTTCACGCTTAATTGGTAACCATTTAGGGAACTGGTCAAAAATCCATGATACCGCAAACCATATCTCATAAATAACTGATATGAGCCACAAGGCGTATGCATCGTTGACAAGGTGTAGAATTCTATAGTGAAAGAAGAGACCCGGAGTCACCATACGCGTCAATATGACCATTCGGTATGGACTAATCTTGCTTGAAGAAATTGGTAACTTTCTTGAGAGTGGTTGTCTTCCCTTGTCCATCTTGGGCATATCCGGATCATCAGCATCATCATTATGTCCACCACCACCGCCATCACCTTAATTCTTAACCATTTTGAGAGGTTTCACTTCTGTAAAAAAATTTATTTCCAGAGAATTAAGTATCTCAAATCAGCCATCCTATTTCTCTTTCAAAACTAAGTGAAATTGTTCATAAAGTCTGCATTCAGTTTGCTAATTTGGGGGCCAAAACTTTCCTTCCTATTGTGCTTTTGAATGAAGGATCGATGTTACAAAAATATGTTCTTTTGGCCATATGTTTGTTGCAAGTTCCACTCATCAAAAATCATGTCAACACTCTTTTTAATCTTGAAAGTTCTTTAGAGCTTTTACCTTTTTGATTCCCAAAGGAATGGATTCATCCATTCGTTTTTCTAACAAAGTTGATTGTTTACGAAAAGACTCTTTGGAAAATTCCTTATTAGAAGATGTATGACACATCTTTGACGTTTTTGGAAAATAGTGTTGTTCAGCCGACTTTTCCCGTTGTGGAACGAACCAATCATAAAGATTATTCAACTGAGCATAATCAAACGGTCTGATTAAATCGCTTAATTTTGATCGACGTTCTTTATCAAGACGAATCGTTTTGTCAGAATCAGGGGCTAACATCAACGCAAGATTATCATTGTAGCAACCTATATCATACAGACGAGGATTCGCTCTTTGAGCTTTCTTGAGGAACTCAGGTTTTGCAAAACTCATTTTACAATTACGATTAAGCATATTCATTGTTTGAACAGATTGGCCGGTTTTATATACAATATCATTCAAAACCTTGACTTTGTTTTCTAAAGCAATGACTTTATCAAGTTCCTTGTCTTCACGAGTTTTGTAAAGCTTAATCTGAGCCTCTTTTGCTTGTGACATTATGGTGATGGGTTTTTTTTTTTGGATGTGCACAAAGCTCCTTTTTCATATCTGAAATCGTTTGATTTAAATCATTTATTTGTTGAGTATATGCATTAGATGATTTTTCAAAATCGATTTTGTATGACATTAAATCCCCTTTTGCTTTTGCACAATCAATTTCCACCTTTGACGCATAATTCACATCCTTATACTTATCAAGTTCCCTGGAATCTTCTTAAGGCTCTTTAAACATCATCTTGATTAGTTTGACAGTTATGTTTGCTTCTTTGAAATGGTTATTTGATGATTCTAAACTTTTGTTTTTAGTTTTGAAATCCTCAATTTCACCTTTCAATTTATTAACTAACTCCTTGTTTGATGATTCCAAAAATTTATTTCGGTTTTTGCTGTCATCAATTTCACATTTTAGATTCTTAATTAAAGAAGCAAGCAAATCACGTTCTTGATCAAGATCATTGGTTTCATCCTGGTCATCCTGAGCTCTATCATAACATATATCCAATGAATCAATAGTGATATTGGAGTCACCTTGTTCCGTCAGATATATGTCATTACTAGATTCAGGTTGCTCAGGATGTTCATTTTCCATGGCAAACACATTATAGTTGTCATTATTGTTTTGTACCTGATGCGTTGGCTCATCATCAAAGATTGGTCCGGAATTGTCAACTGGATCTGGAGTAACCTCTTGAAGTTGTGCCATGTACATATAATGTGCTTCCAATTCTTGATCATCAGACTCATCATCAGTATCATCCTTCCAATCAGCTTGTTCTGCATTCAACTGAACCCCAGCTTCCTCTTGTTTACACAATAACATTTTTTCCTTGTGATAAGTTGCATCCTTTACTCGTTTCGGTTTCTGACATTCCCTTGATACATGCCCATATTCCTTGCAGTTGAAACACTGAATCCCAGATTTTTGCACGACCGGAGTACCTACATTTTTTTCACCTTTTTAAAAAAAAAAGGGGGGGGCCCCAGCAAACATGACTTACCTACTGATTATCATACCCAGTTTCTCTGTTAGTTCTGGAGAATTATCGTGATTAGTGCGACTGGTGTTTGATGAAGTTCGAAGGTTGTTTGTTGGTAAGGTTTGTAGATTTTTCTTGAACGAGAGAGAAATTAAAGCCTATTGGTTTGTCAATCTCTTTTTCTTTGAACATTTCCTCATCTTGAGTAACCATAGCAGGTTCTGGATCATAAGTAGGAGCAGAAGAGGAAACAATTGCTTTTCCTCTATTTCTGGTAGGCTGTTGCGATCTGGTGGAGGAATATTGAGTATTTTGAGTAGGATGGTTTGGAGGGTGGTAAACTGGTTGTTGTTGAGCAACAGTGCATTGGATTAGCAGTACGTGCTCGTCTTTAGTTCGTATCTACATTGACTTCATTCTGGTGTTGCTTAAAATGTCATAAAGTTTATGGTCGGAGACAGTCTTTAATTCTTGACTTTGCTTAACAAGTGTCACAACCTTTGCCATTCTGGTTGTAGATGAAGAAGACTGGACATCTGACTGATGATTAGTAACATTACACTGATTTCGGCAAGCATCATCATCTATGTAAAAACCGTAAGTAATACGATTCAAGTGATTCACCATCTCGTGATGTGAATTTTCAAACTCCCATTATAATTGGGTTTCAAGTCTTGAACATTAATGATTCACCTTGTTTCAACTTTCATATGGATTTCTACATTTCAACATGCATTGGACAGCATCAATGTGGAGTAGATATCAGTTATTATCCCTGGCAGGAATGATCCTGAACGGCTTCAGCTTCAGCATTCATTTGATCTCGTATGTCTTGTGAAACATTCTTATAGTTCTCCATATACCTCTCTGTGGTTGTTTCAGAACTACCTTCAGCAACTGGAACTGTTTTCTCAGCCCATTGATATATGTATGGTGGATTTTGGAGACTATAGTGGATGAGTTCACTGTTAGGTTTGGTGTCAATGTATCTCTTGATTCTGGATTTCCACTGAACGTAATTACCCGGTGCTAACATTGGTGGACGATCTTTGCTACCCGCTTCCATAATAGCATTATGAAGAGCATTCGATGATTGAGTTTGCAAATTGGTATTTGAATTTGACATTTTGATGTTGTGAATGGATATCGGATCTTAAGTAGGTAAAGTGATTGTTGTTGTGGATTTGAAATTGATTAACGTTTACGGGATTTTACAAATCTGTGATTAAAACCGAGAAATTTTTTTTATCTTTCGCGGGATTTTACAAAATCAAGAAGAAACCGTAAAATAAAATAAAAATTACTAGTTCGGTCCTCTGCTAGTTCGGTGCACTGGTTCGGTTCTCAATGAATTTACTAGTTCGGTCCTTAGCTAGATCGGTTCACTGGTTCGGTTCTCAAAGAAGTTACTAGTTCGGTCCTTAGCTAGATCGGTTCACTGGTTCGGTTCTCAAAAGAAAAACCACTCGTTCGGCTCCAAAAGAAAAAACCACTCGTTCGGTTCACTCTAGTTCGATCTTCACTAGTTCGATCCTCACTAGTTCGATCCTCACTAATTCGATCCTCACTAGTTCGATCCTCACTAGTTCGATCCTCACTAATTCGATCCTCACTAGTTCGATCCTCACTAATTCGATCCTCACTAGTTCGATCCTCACTAATTCGATCCTCACTAGTTCGATCCTCACTAGTTCGAAACTAAACCACAAATAAACCGAATAGAGAAAGAAAGAAAGAAAGTGAGAGTGAAAAATATACAGCTTTTAACGCCAAACCAGAAACACGAATAAGATCACAAGAAACCACAAAAAAATACAAACACTAAACACCACGTGGTGAATGATACCAATTGTTTCCAAACGCTTAATCCATTTTACAACATAAGCTATACCAATAAGCAAAAATAGAAAAGAGATAAGAGAAAGTTGGAAAAACTTATTAGAGAGAATACTAGGGATGGAAGATTACAACACACACAAATATGCAAAATGGTAAACCTACCACCCTCTCCATGTGTGGAGAGGGTCCTTTTATACCCAATGCCAACTAGTAGGCGTATGGGCTTTCTACATGGGCCGGGCTTGGCATATCTTGGGCTTTGGGCCCGAAACACGGACAATATTAGATTACAAACCAAGCCCGTTGAACCCGACTAGCCTATTACAATAACAAAGACTAGTTTGACTTTGTAAGGACCGATTACCCTTCTTGTTTGAATTAATAATTAAGGCTAACAATTTAATCTTAAGCATTTGTTTCCAAGTGCAAGAGAAGAACTCTCGTTATCTGCATTCGTGACATGTCTTACATTCACAATGTATAGATCGAGTCCATGTATTCCAAACTTGTGTAATAGTTAGATTGTGGTGATCATGGTGTGTATAGTTGGATCGTGGTGATTGTTAAGAGTTTAGATAGATTGGGGTGATCTTGTTAGTGTCTAGGTGAAGTGAAGTGAAGTTATGAAGTGAAGTGAAGTTGTGAAATGAAGTGAAGTTGTGAAGTGTAGTGAAATAGTGCGGTTAGTATTTTAGTCCTCAAAATACAAAAGTTGTGATAGATTTGTTCTAGCTAGGATTAGAACTCGACATTTGGCTTAGTGTTTGAAATCGTTGTAAGCTTAGTTGTGCTCGGTTTTCTACGCCTATAGGGAGCTTGTTGACTAGTGAAGTAACTCTCGAGTTGGGTACTCGGGGAGTGGAGTAGGGCGAAGAGGTGCTTCGTGACTGAACCACTATAAATCATTGCGTCCAGTTTGCACTTTATTTTACCTTTCGCTTTACATCTTTATTTACCTTATCGCCTTACATTTATATTTGCATTAGATCTCTATGTGTGTTAATCGTTGCTTATATTGTTTGGATGATGATTGTGTCATGGATAAAAGTTAACATTATGATTGTGTTTATATTGCTATGACATGTTTTAATGAATATAGATGTATTATTCACACTTCTCATATTGCATTCAACTTGATTGATAATTTTATACAAAACATTTTAAATTTTTAAAGGGAAACATATTCACCCCCTCTACAATTTCCACAATTGGTATCAAGAGCCACGTCGCTCTAATTTTCAAAACAAATAGTTTTAAAAATTAAGTACGATCCATGTATCAAATTACCCGTTAAGGGGGATTAAATATGAAAAGTGTTTTGTTGCTTAACTTGTATTAATTTTGTTGTTAAATACACTTAGTATACTAGCTCGAAGTAAAATTATGCTTAAAATAAGTGTTTTATGTTCTGTGTTAAGCTCAGTAAGTTCTACATCTTTCTGCTAAGTCAGTAAATGATTTTGTACAAAATATGCGAATCAGAATGTCAGATGGGCGGCCCCCTTAGCTCCTGGCCGGCCCCTTATCAATCAGGGGGCCACCTGTCTGATTCGGTAGATTTTTGAAAACTTTGAAAATTCATATAAAATCAACCGTAAGTCCGTAAAAGTCGTGCCACCCGCCATTTTGAAGATAATTGAGTCTACTTTCATATAAAAACACTTCCAAGTATTTATTTCAAACTTAAATAAGTTAGAAAGGCAAAATACTACTTATTGTCCAAGACGTTGAGTCTCAGTTTAACGTAAAACTTGTATTTTTTTCTTTTCCTTGACAATTCTAGTTGGTATATCTTTGAAAAATAGTACTACCTCCATCCCATAATAAGTGTCCACTTGAAATTTTCAAAGTCTTTGTTATTGAATTTTGACCATAAATATTTGTATTTGTGTTATATATTACTTAATAAAAGTTATATGAATAGATTCGGTTTTTAAATGAATTTTCAATGGTATAATTTTCATCAAGTATTATATAACACAAATAAAAATATTTATGGTCAAAGTTAGATAAAAAAGACTAAAAAAAGTCCAAGTGGACACTTATTATGGGACGGAGGGAGTATAATTAACTTTTCAAAAATATTAAAATTGGTTAATTTTTGAAATGGTATAACAACCCACAATTTTCTTCTATGTAATTATCCATCTATCAAATTAGATTCAATTTTCCTCAGTGTAATTTCCATCTATTAAAGTAGATGCAACCATTTTCATAGAAAGATTTTTCCATCCATAATGTAACGTAACTTACATTACCAAAGATAAACCTAGCTACGCAACCTACTAATGCCAATTCCATCAACGTTTATGTCAAGTAAACGTCATAATATGTCAAGTAATATGTTCAAAAATCCATACGTTATCTATTTAACGTACTTTCCATAACGTTAAATCAAAACGGATTTTAAACGTTAACGTTCATATCAAAACTCTAACTACATGTAATGTTTACATACAAATCAAATGTACAAGCTTTCAAGGCATGTGTACAAGTGTATAATGCATAACTCTTGAATATCTTTTCCCTCTAAAACCAATGTATAACTCATTTAAGCCCAAAGTACAATCCGACAAAGCATAGAATTCAAATAAACTCATTTCCCTTTAATTTTCTTAAGGCATTTCGTACCATCTTTTAGGCATGAGTTACAACTTCCCTAAGCACCATATTTAAACATTCTTTCCCTCCATTTCAGCCCCTACTCGACCTAAAAACCCTAACCCTAATACAAAAACCCTAATGAACCCGTCACCCCCTAAGTAGCTCGAACCAGGTTTAAACCAAGCAACCACCATTCTCCATAACACACCACCTTTCTAGCCTCCTTTCACCTACTTGTCACCACCTTGTCACCACCAAGCAATCACCCTACCACCTCCATCACCACCTTGGACTCTAAGAAACCACTTGTTACCTCCTTTGTAAACCGCACCCTTCACCACCACTCTACACCTCTCCATGCTACCTCCTAGCCCTCCTAAGTCATACCTAGCATCCCTTGGTCACTACTCTACTACACCTTGGCCACCACTTCATCCAACTTGGCCACCACTCTTCAAACTTGGCCACTATTCCTCCTTAGACCCTATATATACTCGAAAACACATACACCTGCACATCCCTCAAATTTTAACAACCTCACTCACTTGTTCTTGACCCATTTCAAACCAAATAAGAGAAATAGAATAAATATAAGCCAAGGTTTAAAAAGAAAGAAGTTCTTGAATTCATCTATAAGTTTTCAAGTCATAATAAGCAATTTCGACCCATTTCAAGCTCTAGTATGTCTTCACCTTGTTATATAAACTCTTGTCTTGTTTTAGATCCTTAATAAGCTCTATTAGATCATGTATAAGCTGTATATAAGCCAATTGTATAAGACTTTGAACCATAAAACCATTCGCTTGGTTTTCCTAAACCAAACGCGACCTTAAAACCCTAAAAGCTCTTTTCATGAACCTAATAAGCTATAAGCCATAAGCTATTGTAATAAGCTATTTATATAAGCTCACTTATCACTTTTATAATCATTAAAACTAATCCTAAAAGCCCTAACCCATCGGGTTATTGTTTCTAAACCAAACGTGCCTATTTTGGATTTTTAAGCTCATAAGCTCTTTTCATAAGCTACAAGCTCGTAAAACTTCTTGCAAATTGATTTTGAGATCAAAAATACAAAGATTATGGAATTTGGACTAAAAAACGCAAAACATTTCACGCATAAGGGTATATATCATAACATTTTGAAATCATAAACTTTCGGGACAAAAGTGTAATTATTCTAAAGTTAAACTTCAAGGGTTTATTTTTCCATACTCTAAAATTAAGGAGTTAAATGTTTAAAGATTTAAAGTAAAGGGTTAAATTTGTAAATATATATACCAAGGGTATATATTGTCATTTTCATATTCTCAAGGGTATAAAATGTAATATTTTTATATTAATTATAAAAATATATTAAAATACTATAAGACTCGATTTTATTAAAGCCCGACATATTTTTCGTTATCATTCGTCGATCGAAAGACTATAAAATAATTATGTTATATATTTAACATAATTTATCATCCACTAGCTTTTGAAGAAACTTAAAAAGATAAAATCCTATCATTTAAACTATAACGTATTACGTTACTAGGGAATTTCATGTGAGGGGCTTTTATTTGGGTAGACTTTTGACGAGTTGCTGGATTTACGATTAAAGTGTCCTAATGACCTCTGGATTATGATAGCCCAAACAGTGATACAATGTTTTCACAAACTAATAAACCAAAGTCAATTACGTTAAACTTTATGAAATAAAGTTTTGAAACAATCAAACTAAGACTTGACATATTACCCCAAGTTACGTGACGAGGCTGTTTTTTACCTTCCATTTGATAATTAATATTTTCAAAAAATCAATACCTTATCAAGGTGAGTTCATAGTCCCACCTTTACATGTTTTCTAAACTCCGTAGGGGAATACATGCTATAGACCATGAATACAAGTATTTTCCAACTGTATGATATCCTGATATATTATTGTCTAAGTTTACCTTTACTACCAATATCATTTAATTATGAACCACTAATCACTTGAAAGTGAACGCGAATATTGTGGATAGATCTATTGGGATTGACGAATCCCATTTGTGCTTACCTGTACATGAGGTAATCAAACGCACTATATTTGAGAATAATGGGTAACTTTGGCAAGTTACCTTTCCAAGAGGACATTTGTTCCACAATAATGTCACTGAAGTGATTTCCATGTTAACGTGTTAGTGTCATGAGCTTAGGGCAATAATACTATTTTCCATGATAATTGTAATTGTACAATTATTACCACTTATGATGACTTGTATTCAACTATTACATTTCAAACTTGTAAATTTCACTCAACCTTTGTGTTGACCTTTTTAGCATGTTTATCTTAGGTAATTGAGCAACCTATAGCACGGAGTGGCATTGGACTTGAGGACGTCCAAACTTGTTATCATTCAAACTCTATGTTTTCATATGTATTTTGAGACCTCCTTTTGTAAAACTCTAAAATAATATTGAATGATAACTAAATTCCAAAAAAAGTCTCTTTAGTGGTTTTCTATGATTATGATATTGATCATGAAGTAATACCCCAAATTTATCTCCGCGGCTCTTATGTCAAATAAGGGGGTGTTACAGATTGGTATCAAGAGCCGAAGTTATAGAGAACAGGTTAAAACCTTAAACTATTTTTTTCATTTTTTTTTTTTAAACCCATTTTTACCATCAAGAAAGTCCTCCGTGCCACTACATTTCCTGAATAGTATGTAAAGATACATAACTATTAATTATATATAAATAACTTATGTTATTCCCACTGGATTGTTACAGAATTATGTCTACATCCACCCACACCGCTATTACTCCTATCTGATTCCTATATGAGGTGTTTTTTCTATACAAATACTCTTGACTATACCCCGGCTTCATCGGACTATTCCCCAGCCTCACCGGGAAAACACGTCTTGCTGATCCTTTAAGGATTGATCTAAGGATCTTTTGGCCTCGGTGCCATCTCACCTTTCACGATGATTCCTATATGAAGGTCAATGCAAGAATATATGCTAATAAATTGATGGAATCACTATTCCCGTACTAACCAACAAGCTCTTATTGCTCCACCAACTATTTTGCCTCCATCTCTAGTGTTACCACTATCACCAATCTTTAATCCCCGAGATTTCTTTCTTCCCGAGGAGATTTTGCCACCTCAGAAACGAGCCTATTTCCTATCATCTTCCTCTGATTTCTTTACACCTCAAGTATTTGAAATTGAAGAGAGTTCTCATAAGACGCATCTGGAGCGCCATAAGGAATAGATCGAGACTATTTTGAATCACTTAGATGAGATCCCTTTTGAACGCATTAAGCACATGGTTAGTAAGATCGCTGTATGGTTGGTCGAGTAATCCCCCATTACAAGCCGAGATTTTGACCAACTAAAAACCGAACTTCAAGAAGCCCGTACCCAGATTTCTGGATTTCAGAGAGAACAAATAAGGCATGATGACGAGATTGTTCTTGCTCGCGTCAGAACTTCTACTCTAGAGATACTCATCGAGGATATCTAGATTCGCCACCGATCATATATGAAGAGTCTTCTGGACAAGATCCATAAGCTCAAGAACCACAAGGGAGGAACACCAGACTACTAGACTAGATCCTTATCATTTACAGCTTTTGTTAGAATCCAACCACTGGATGTGTGGCATAAATAATGACACTTGTCAAATTTTGACTATGTAAAATATGTAGACAAGTTGTTTATGACTTAATACAGTGGTGGTTCAAGTTGTAAATCGAGCTTGATTGTCATACAAGTTTTTGGTTTTGGTTTTAAACTATTTTTATACTAAAAATTAAACTAATATTAATTCTAAGATTTAAAACTACAAAATTAAACTAAAATTGATCTAAAAGATATAAATGACAAATATGCTTGCTAAGTGACGTGAAATGTTCCTTAAGTGCGGGCTTAGGTTTAACGAATTAAAATCCTTAGAAAAAAAAGTTTCAAGAAATTAAATGACAAGTAAAGTAAAATGCTTTTTAAAATAAATGACAAGTATTTAAATTGCATTAAAAGTAAATGACGGTATGTAAATTGGAAAATTCTAATGACTATTAATTTTTTAAACCTTTTTAAAACCGCACTTAAATTCCAAATCACTAAATCACTTAACAAGCATTAATTAAACTACTCGTTACTCATAATGATAAAATAAGCAAAGCTAAATATTTTAAAAATAAGCTATACTAATTAATTGAAAAAGGATAGAAAATGGAACCGAGTTGAAGACCCGCAATTAAACGAATACCACCCGATTTATTTAGCTAAAGAAAATAATTAAATTCTATCTAGCTAAATAAACCCGTAAGCTTCGCGCCTCTTGAGTAGACCGGTACCAAAAGCAATACAAATAATAACAAACTGTTAACAGTAAGAGTTAAATTTGCAATTCCTACTACATGGCGCAACAAAACACAGTCCACGCCTAATTCTTATACAAACCCAGGCCCAAGTTAAATTTTGCAAGCCCAAACCAAATTAATACAAACTAAACGCAGCCTAAGATCAACTAACAGGCCCAAAATTGAATTCATTAAACAAAGCGTAGGCCTAAAAATACTACAAACTAAACCTAAAATTACTATGGCCCAAACGTAACCCAATCATGGCCCAAGGATAAAATTCTATAAACCAAAAGAAATCCCAACGGTTCGAACAAATCAAATCAGACGTAGTAATTGTTCTTATTTTTTTACTAGCAATTGCGGACTATTTTTTAAGACTAAGCAATTAACGAGACAAGATAAGATTCAAAACCGATTTAACTAACTAAGCACTATAACAACAACTAGATTCACGATGTAGCATTTTACAACTAGCAACTAAAAAAACAAAGATCACTAAACTAAATAAGCTTTTCGAGACGATCTTAAGCACATAAAACAACAAGCTAATTGAGTTCATAGCAAAACTTAGACGAGATCCGAATTAATAAGCAATAACCGAACCAAAATAAACTCCAAATCAAAACAGCTTATCCGAATAAGCTATAAAACAAGAAAACTTATAGAAATCACTTTTTTAACTACCTAAACTCGTTCCAAAACCAGATCCAATCAACATTAAGCCAAAACAGCTTATTTGAACAAAAGTAATAAGCTTAAAACTTGATTTGGAGAAATAAGCTAGATCTAAATGATACTTTATGATGGAAATCCCTCTTTTATGTTTTTATTAAGTTTTGAAAACATCTTACTAAATAAATCAAGTCAATAAGCTAGATCTAAGCTTATTTGAGCTTATTGACTCAAAACTCAATGAAAAGGTATAAGAAATGGATTCTTAAACTTGTAAAAGCTTAAACATCTAGATATAATTCATTTTTAACGAGTTTTGATCAAATAAGCTCAAAATTAGGCTTGATGAAAATAAGCTAAAACAACACATTCTTAAAACCAAACTTTTTATATTAAAAACTTGTTCAAAACACATACAACTTAAACTATAAGCTTTAAAAGAAGCTTGTACAAGTTTCCTAACTTGAAAATCTAAATAAGACGTAGCTTTTGCAATAAGTTGAACTAAAAATATTAAAAAGCTGAAAAATAAAACAAAAAAAGTGAAAAAAAAGAGTATCTTGAGTGAGGGAGCGAGTTGAGTATATATAGGGGAGAAGGGGTTAAATTGTAAACTGTCCTAATCATTATCAACCAATGATTGCATTGGATCAAGTGTCACACGGATTGAGAGACTGATCCGCCGTTCAGCTTGCTCCATGTATCCTATCTTTGGCTTAATTTATACGCAGCTCATAACGTCCTTTAGATTCATAATGCATTGAACTGAAATGAATTATAAAAGTGCTTTGCCCCGTGTCCTATGCTCATTCGTCCTTTCCATCTAGTAGAGTGAGAGTGGAGGAGATTACTTGCTTTCATGAATTAATTTATGTGTGTGAGACACACTCGCTCAAGCATGCAAGGAAGATTTTAGTTTTTATATCACATTTGACATTGGGCCAGGATTCATTTCAATTAGTTGGGCCGCATATTTGCATTTTCATCTTGGACTGATTTTGTTTAAGTGTTTAGTCCATGAGCTTTAATAAATATGGGTCGGTCCGACCCATATAACTTGAGTCGGGCCGGCCCAATAAAAGATGAAAGCACCGTCAGACTAGAATTTCCGTGCTCTTTTCAATTGTGTGCTCGGGAAATATTAACGATTTCATCTTGGCTTTGAGTAACAATTAAACTTGACCAAATTGAGCCCGATAATTCCCGTTTTTGCTCCGTTTTCAATCCTTTTACCTGCAAGACATAAAAATACCAAACAAACATATTTGCAATATAATTAAGCATATTTTAGTATTTTTAGTCCTTTTAATAGTGTTTTCCGGGTTATAAATGATGTGTATTTTAGCAAACATCAATATTCTTATCTACTTCCGTAACAAATAAGAACACACAGATCACCTGAGAATAATCCTGGAATTACTCAAAAAGGAGAAATTGTATGCCAAGTTCTCCAAATGTGATTTCTGGATCAGTATCGTGTAGTTTCTTAGGCACGTAATTGACAGCCAAGGAATTCATGTTGACCCCGCCAAGATTGAAGCAGTTAAGAATTGGGCATCTCCTACCACACCTACAGAAATACACCAATTCTAAGGACTCGCCAGCTACTATCAGAGATTTATCAAAGATTTTTTAAAGATTGCAAAGTCTTTGACTGAATTAACCCAAAAAAACAAGAAGTATATCTGGGGATAAAACCAAGAATCAGCCTTCCAACTGCTAAAACAAAAATTGTGTGAAGCTCCAATCTTAGCATTACCAGAATGAAACAATAACTTTGTCATTTTTAGTGATGCATCACATCAAGGTCTGGGAGCGGTGTTAATGTAAAGAGAAAAAGTTATTGCATATGCATCTCGACAACTCAAGCCTCATGAAGAGAACTATACCACACACGACCTTGAATTAGGAGTTGTAGTGTTCGCTCTTAAAATTTAGAGACACTATCTGTATGGCACAAAGTGTACTGTGTTCACTGATCATAAAAGCCTTTAACATATCCTTGATTAGAAAGAGTTAAACATGAGACAACGCCGTTGGTTAGAATTGCTCGTAGATTACGATTGTAAGATTCGCTACCATCCTGGAAAGGCAAATGTTGTAGCAGATGCCTTCAGCCGGAAGGAACAAATCAAACAACTCTAAGGTAGAGCATTAGTTATGACCCTTCACCCAAAATTACCACCACAAATCCTCGAAGCCCAAACCGAGGCAATCAAAGAAGAGAACATCAAAGCTAAAAACTTACGAGGAATGGACAAAGCATTTGAAGTACATCCTGATGGAACCCGATGTATCAAGAATCGAAGTTGGTTACCACTCTTTGGTAATTTGAGGGACTTAATCATGCATGAATCCCATAAATCAAAATATTCTATCCACCCAGGTTCTGACAAGATGTATCAGGATCTAAAGAAACTCTATTGGTGGCCTAACATGAAGGCGATCATCGTTGAATATGTTGGTAAGTGTTTAACATGCTCTAGAGTTAAAGCAGAATGTCAGAAGCCATCCGGCTTACTGATACAACCAAAGATTCCTACATGGAAATGGGAAAGAATAACGATGAAATTCGTTACAAAACTACCAAAAACATCAAGTAGACATGACATAATTTGGGTGATTGTAGACCACCTTACCAAATCAGCACATTTTATCCCTACCAGAGAGACAGATAGTATGGAAACCCTTACAAGGTTGTATATAAAGGTGATAGTTTCACGGTATGGAGTGTCGATATCCATAATATCGGATCATGACAGTCATTTCACATCCAGATTTTGCCAGTCAATGCAGAGTGCCTTGGGTACTCAATTAGACATGAGTACGACATATCATCCCCAGACTGATGGACAAAGTGAAAAAACCATCCAAACACTCGAAGACATGCTTCGAGCCTGTGTTATAGATTTTAAAAAAGGATGGGAGAGACACTTACCACTGGTAGAATTTTCTTACAATAACAGTTACCATGCCAGTATTAAGGCAGCACCATTTGAGGCACTCTATGGTCGAAAGTGCCGATCACCTATCTATTGGGCCAAAGTTGGAGATGTCCAACTCACGGGACCAGAGATAATCCATATATCCACCGAAAAGATAGTTCAAATCCGACAACACTTGCAAGCTGCATGAGACCGGCAAAGGAGTTACGCCAATGTAAGGCGAAAGCCTTTGTATTTCCAAGTTGGAGATCGTGTTATGTTAAAAGTGTCACCTCGAAAAGGTGTCATCCAATTTCTAAAACAAGGAAAGCTTAACCCCCGGTACATTAGACCATTTAAGATCCTTAAAATTATCGGCCCAGTGGCATATACACTTGAGCTTCCTGAAGAACTTTGCCTATCTAACGAATCTCTCATCATTCCAATCAAAAAGCTTCGGCTCGATGACAAACTCAACTTTCTAGAAGAACCAATAGAAATTATGGATCGTGAAGTCAAGCAACTGAAAAAAATTCGTATCCCTATAGTCAGAGTAAGATGGAACTCTAAAAGAGGACCAGAATTTACGTGGGAACGCAAAGATCAAATTCGTGCCAAGTATCCACATCTATTTTTAAACATCACTCCAACATCCAACTAAATCTCGGGACAAGATTTCTTTATGGTTGGGAGACTATAACAACCCATAATTTTCCTATATGTAATTATCCATCTATAAAATTAGATGCAATTTTCCTTAGTGTAATTTCCATCTATTAAATAAGATGAAACTATTTTCACAGAAGATTTTTGCTTTATTTCATCCATAATGTAACGTAACTTACATTTTCAAAGTAAACGAGCTCACGCAACCACCAATACCAATTTCATCAACGCTTAATATGTTTTAAACTCCATTTTTACCATACGTTATCTATTTAACGTGCCATCCATACGTTTATTATAAAACGGATTTATACGTTAATGTTTGTATCAAAACCCTGATTACATGTAATGTTTTCATATAAATCAAATGTACAAGCTTAAGGCATGTGTACAAGTTATCAATGCATGAAATTTGAATACCTTTTCCCTCCAAAACCCTAGTACAACTCCTTTAAGCTCATAGTACAAGCCGATTTAGCACACAATTTCTTTGTAGATTTCGTACCACCTCTTAAGCTCAAGTTACAAACAATCGATGCATAACATTTGAACTATAGTTACCCTCCAATCTTACCCCTACTCGTCCTAAAAACCTAACCCTAACCCGAAAACCCTAAACCACCCGAAACTAGCTTAAACTAGTTTTAAACTAAAACCTAACCAAGCAACCACCCTCCACACCTTGTCACCACCTTGCCTAGCACCTTGTCACCACCCTTGAGCCCCAAGATTAAGCACCTCAACATCTCACCACCTCCTTGTAAGCTACTAGTCACCTTGCACCCCAAGCGAAACCACCTCATCACCACCTTAGTAATTTTCACCCCCCCTCACCTCCTAACACCTCTCAAAGCTATAAACCTAGCTCTCCTTATTCACCCTTGGTCACTACTCTACACAACTTAGGCACCACTCCTTCCCTAGCCCTATATATACACGCATACATACATACCTTCACAACTTACCATTTAAACTAAACCCTCTCTCAAAATGATGATCTAGCCAAGCCATAGAAGAGAAGAAAGGAAGGTTAAGCTAAGTAGAAGCCAATGTTTAAGAAGAAAAGGAGTTCTTGATTCATCTCCAAGTTTTCGACCCATATCAAGCCATTTTTGATCCATTCAAGCTCTAGTAAGCCTCATAACTTTTTCTATAAGCTCTTGTCATATTTTAGATCATGTATAAGCTTTGATATAATCATTTTTTCAAGCTAAACTTTTTTGGAAACCCTAAGTCTACTCGTTTGGTTTTCCTAAACCAAACGCATGCTTAAAACTCTAAAAGTTATTTTCGTGAACCCTATAAGCTAAAAGCCATAAGATGATCTAATAAGCTATTTATATAAGCTCATTTATCACTTTTACAAGCTTAAAAAACAAATCCTAAAAGCTAGAACCCATCGGGTTAAGATTTTAAAACCAAACGTGCCCATTTCGAATTTTTAAGCTCATAAGCTCTTTTCATAAGCTACAAGCTCATAAAACTTACTTATTTTAGCTTATAGTAATAAGCTATAAGCTGCAAATCGATTTCAAGATTAAAAATACAAAGATTATTGATTATGGACTAGAAATGCAATTCGAACCATGCAAAGGGGTATATATTGTAAATATTAAAACTTATATAGTTTCCGGGCCAAAAGTGTAAATACTCCAAAGTTAAACCACAGGGGTCTGTTTTGCCAATTTCTAAAGTTAAAGGTTTAATATTTTAAATATATAATTAAAGGATTAAAATTGTAAAATATATATACCAAGGGTATATATTGTCATTTTCATATTCTTAAGGGTATAAAATGTAATATTTTTATATTAATTATAAAAATATATTTAAACATTATAAGACTCAATTTTATAAAAGCCCGACACATTTGTCGTTATCATTTATC
>BQNB010099836.1:0-24839 GCA_026074375.1 Tanacetum coccineum | reverse complement strand
TCATATCTCAACATAAAAATGAAAAATATAATTAATACTCGAGAATAAAATAATGACCTGAAATTGACGGATTGTCACAGTTCTCATGCTACGGACACATCTTTTGAAATCTTCAAGATCATTTCTCACATCATTGTTTAATTCTGAGAGCGATTTCTCAGAATCATTAGAATCATAATGGGATGGACGAGAATACGAATTATGAGAATCTTGGTTTTGATAACCTTCTGATTGGATGAAATTTACTTCATGACGTTCACACATCGGCGTGTAATCGTTCAGGTGGTTTTTAGAAGCGTTTCCATTTCTAAGTTCATTATATTTCTCACGCATATCTTGCAATTCTTCATTTAAGATTATAACTTTAGAATCCATAGCCTTTAATTTTTCCACAAATCGAGAATTATCAGTATTACTATCACTTCCATCGACAGATTTTTGATGATGTTCGTTTTGAGATTCAGTGGACCAATCAAGTTTAAAAAGGACATTGTCACAAGAAATTAAAAGGCTTGATTAGGACTTTTGTAGAGGAAGATTCCTCTGGCATTTCCGTTAAGAATTTCTTGAGTGGGTTCATCTAGACCATGATAGAATATTCGAATAATTTCTCCTTTGGTCAAACCATGCCTATGGCATTTTCGAAGCATGTTCTTCAGTCATAACCAAGCGTCGGTTAGACTTTCACGTACATTTTGAGAGAAATTTCTGATTTCAAGTAAAATATGTTCAAATAACGAAGGTGGAAAAAATCTATTTATAGAAGCTCTTATCATTTGTTCCCACGATGTTATAGACTCTTCATTAAGTTTGTTAAACCAGTTTTTAGCTTTATCGTACAAGGAAAAAGGGAATATCAAAAGCTTAACAGCTTCACTTTGAGTTTCACCATATTTGAACATGTCGCAGATTGTGAGAAATTCACAGATGTGGTCATGCGGATCGGCCCGCAGATAACCATCGAATTTATTTTCCCGAATCATATTTAAGTGAGTACTGTTAATAATAAAGTTGTCATCAACATCGATTTGAACAATGGCAGAATTAGGAGTCAGTGCTACAATCTTGGTATTTTCCCACATAGGTTGATCATCGGGATCGAGGATTATTATTTCTTAGAGCGGTAAATTTGGTTCTGGTTCGACATCCTCTTCAGGTATATTTATGATGATAAATTCATTAACGATAGGATGTTCAGTGGAAGATTTGTGTGATTCGATCTGAATGAATTCTTTTTGGATAATTTTAAATTATACTATTAAATTTTATATGATTATTTGATTTTTTTCGGATTTTTTTTTAAATTTTATTGTTTATTAATAAAATAAATTATTTTTTATATGCGATTTTTATAATAATTAAGTGAAATGAATTTAAACCAAAAACTAAACACTACCCTAACCCCCCCAAAGAACCTTTTTATTAAATTTTTATTTAATTTATATATTAGACGTACTAGTTGTTTTATGAAAGATATGGGATTTATATATACGTTAAGCATTTTGCAAAAAGACATTTTTATATATATAGTTAAGGCTAATAGGATAATATTCAAAATAAAATAAATAATTTTCATATATATATTTTTTATAATTTTTTAAATTTATGTATTTTAATTTAATTATATAGCAAATAAGAATAAATAAAAGAATTTTTTTTCCGAATATTATGATAAACTAGATAATTACAAATACACAAGGCATATAATTAGATAAAATACAATTCCAAATGATTATAGAACCTAAGACTAGCAGATTGGGGGGTTTTGGTTTTGGTTTTTGAAACAAAATTCTGTTTGTGAAAAATCTGCAGAAAGTGCGGCGTACTTTCTGGGTTTACAGGAAAACCGGCGCACAAATAAGATGTGCGGCGTACTTCCTGGAGAAAAATGACTTTTAGTTTCCATTTTTCAGAAAACGGTACGGCGAGTTTGAAAATTTTTTTGAGAAATCAAAATAGCACCGTGAAATAAGCAACAAACTATATCAACTTAACAATTCCCGGCAGGCAGGCGCCAAAAACTTTTCAAGTGTGTTTTAAAAGCTTATATTCATAAAGACAAGAAAATAACCGATTTTACTAAAAACACAACACTCGGAAGTATACCCGGTTCGTGTATAAGATGATAGCTTTAGGTAAGTCCAGGGCGTCCCACGGAATGAAGTTTTCACCCTTGTAATTAAGGTGCTAAGGCTAATATGATTGTCACGGATCAAATTAACCATAAACGAGCATATATCGAATAATGCAAAGAAAGCAATAAAAGGATGATTCAAATACAAATGAATAAAAGTATGTTTGTTTAGACATGACACTTTGATAATGAAGTGTTTAGATAGTGTTTATAAAAGTTTAAGAAAATAGAGATATTCTCACAGATTTATAAATCCATTCGGGCCTTTTTTTAAATATAACCGATATATTAGGTGGAATGATAAAACATAAGTTTATAAGTATCCTTTCGGCCTTTACACTTAGAAAATCATGTTTAACCATTTCAATAAACACATATCCAAACGCTCCATATCCAAGATCACATATTGCCCAAACAAACACAAGATGACTACTCCATAATCAAACAAGTAACAAAACACATAACATTCATCATGAATTCAACAAGGATTATATTCAAAAGAGTAACAAGATTCATACCAATTCCAAGAGCAAAGTATGGTGATTTCACAAGAATTTCCCAAGAACACTTTATTATATTCAAAGCAAAATCCGGAAACTATGAACAATTCCGTCACAATCGCTTATAGATTCGAAATAACACTATAACTATGCTTCTTTGATGGATCAAAACCTAAGAACAATGATGAACTTCAACCAAGACTATCCAACTTCTTCAAGAACTTTGATTATAACGGTGGCGGTCGATGGTGGTTGAAGGGTGGTGATGGAGGAGAGGTTTTGCAGGCCTTTAGCCTAAAAAATAACCCTCTTAAAGGTTCCACACTAAGTGGGATGATTTGTGTTGGATGTGTTGGAATGCAAAAATCGTCCTCTATTTATAGGCTAAAATTTGGGAAAAGTGCGCCGGTTTTAGAATTAAGTGCGGCGCACTTGAGGAGTTAATGCGATGGTCATTTAATGTTTTGACTGGAAGTGCGGCGCACTTACAAATAAGTGCGGCGGTTTTGGTGAGTTAATGCAGGTGCATTTATTAGACTTTAATTCTTCTGACTTCGGGAAAAGTGCGGCGCACAAAGATATAAGTGCGCCGGTTTTAGAGGCTTCATAGGAAAGTGCGGCGATCTTTGTAGAAAGTGCGGCGAACTTCTTGAACTTTTAAATAGAAATCTTTCTTTTCTTGTATTCGCCTTCCAAAGTGTGTAGATCTTTGAGCTTGAGTCTTTAGAGTCTTCAAGTGAACCTATAAGCAATTCAAGCTTAATTAAGTACCAAAAGTTCACGAGAAATGATAAAATAAACACAAATAACGCCATAGAAATATGTATAATTTAGGCGTTATCAATAAGCCACGATTTTTTTTGAAAATTTGAGCTTATTACCACTAAACTACCACTAATCTACCCGAGGCTCTGATACCAAATGTCGGTATCTCGTAATCACTTCACTTCATACATATTACACGAATTAAAAAAGAAAATTAGAAAAATATATAAAGAAGTTTAGAGAGAAGTTAAAGAGTGAAACAAGAGAGAGAAATGAAAGAGAATGGTTGATTTACTTGCAAGTGAAAATTACAAATGAGATCAACACCCTCTCCATCCTTGGAGAGGTGTATTTATAGTTAGTGTTGATCCCAACTAGATCTTGCAAACCTTGTAAAAGGGTTAGTTGTATTGAATAGATTTAAGACAACTATGCTAGAAACTTTATTGATACTAAAGAGTATTCGGAATCTACTCTTTTATACTTAGAAGAATATCTATGTAATAGAAAACTGTAATGCAGTAGAATGAATGAACAATGAATATAACCAAAAAGCTTCAATATTATTATTATGAAGTAAATACAGAGTACGAGTCCTTTCTAGTACTATGGTTTATAACCTTGAAGCTATAAATGTGTCTATCGTGATGTCTATACAACCATAACCTAGGATCTCCTTTTATACACCAAGGAGTCATTGACAAGATAACTACAAATCTTCTAAACTTCTATAAAGATATCAACATATCTTCTAAATATATAGGATATACATTGAATCAGTCCATACATATCATAAAACACGCTTTTATCACTTCTTCACACGTCTTATCTTACTGCAGTCCTTTATCTTATCAGCAGTATAAATCCCTTCAGCAGTGTTAAGTTTAGTACTAGCAGTACTAACTTATACCTAGCAGTACTAACATTCTTCTAGCAGTACTAACTGGTTTATACTGCCAGTTATGACTTAAGTAGTACTAACACTTTGACTTGACAGTACTAAGTCTAAGTAGTTTAGTTCCCAACAATCCCCCCTAAACTTGTAATTTACCTTCAAATCATCAAGTTTCTTGAATTTAACCTTTCTGAGAGGATTTTTTGAAACATTCTTCTACTTCTGAAGTTGTGATCTTATAAACCTGAGAAGTTCAAATGCCATTTCACTTTCTTGATCAACCTCTTAGTAGGAGGTAGTGAATAACAATGTAATGTGCAATGATAAGTAGATCTTTACTCATCTGTTGAGCTACTTCTACCTTAAACATCCTTGAAAGCCATTTCATAGTAAGAGATATTCTTCTCTATCATCATGTGAATAGCAATTCCAGTATGCATTAGCAACATATGAATTCCACATGAGTCAAATAATCTCCAGCTTATCAAGTTGTAGTCATGTTGATTCTTCCATATTTCTTCTTTTTCATTAGGCTCAAATATGATCTTCAGATCTCCCCAAAGTAACAAGTCATATCCTTCTGGACTTGTTGTATCATACCTTTCTTGTACCAGTCTGTGTAGATCCATCACATCTTGCCTATCAAAATCATCAAGCATTTTACTGAATATTTTGTAATTTTTAGAACTTCCATCTGCTTTGATGATTTGATAATACATCATATTTTCTGTCAAAACATGTGTCTTCCAGTCAACTATTGGGTATTTAGTAGCAAGAGACTCAATATCAATAGCAATATCATCCCTTGGAACTACATCCATACTATCTCTAAGCTCTTCCTTCTCAGCATCATCCTTTAGTTTTTGTTTCTTGGTATTGTCTTCATCAGAATCTTCTCTTGATCTCTTTTTACTAGACTTTTGTTGAAAATCAAATCCAAGTCTCTTCATCACTTCCTTTTCAATCTCAGAATCCTTAGGTACAAAGGCATTATTTTGATCCTATACTCTTTCAAATATAGGTCTAATATCTTCATAGCTCATACCCTTGAAATGACTCTGCTTGTATCCTCCCTGATTTTTCAAATACATAAACATGTTCTTCCTTACTTCAGCTATAGAGAAAGATCTATTTTAAAGTTCATGATATCTTAGCACAACAGGATCTCTTCAATCAATATCATGGGCTTGATCAGCTTCAGCTACAACTTCTTGTACTTGCCTTGCTCTATCAAATTCTTCTTGTAGCTGTTTAGCTATTTCTGCAGCCCTAGCAATCCTTTGTCTTTCTTCTTCATCAATCTGTTCTTGCAATCTAATAGCTTCTTCATGCCCAAGTCTTTCTTGCTCTAATTTCTTCTTTGTCTTCTTCTGAACAGATTCATCTTCTTTCATAATAGCTTTTCCTTTATCTTTTCTCTTTTCTGCACTCCTTCTGATATACACTAAATTTTCAGCAGCAATACTAACTTCAGGAGTCGCACTAGCAGTGGCAACAGGTACACTGGTAGTAGTAAATCATTTAGCAGTACTAACATCAAAATCATATTCCATGTCTTGCTCAGGTTGTACCAATGAGATTGTAGGATCTTTATCAATTTCAGAGATCTTCTTCCCCTATTTTTGAAAAGAATCATGCTTAACGCCATCATCCCATCCCTGAAATAACTATCCTGGCCCTTCTCCTAGCTTTATTTGTTTTGACTTTCTTCTCCAACTTTTTGACTATTAAGATGAGCTTTGTAAAAGCAGAACTATAAACCTTCTTTGTCTGCTGCATGTCATTCTCTAAAACTTCAACTCTATCAGTCAACTCGGTAACCAAATCCATCAATTCATTTTGTTGCAAACTTCCCTCATCACTTCCAAGTGTGTGAACTCTTAGGAGAGGTGAATCATAGGGCCTGGTAGGGGTCTTATGCATGGTTACCTACTGCCCTGAACCTATCTTCTAAGCCAATGTCATATGCAGCGCCCTCCAGCATTAACATCTATACTTGTGAATCCAGCCCCTCAACTGCTTACATGGGTTTGAGTAGGAACTAAGACCTAAGGAATCTTCAGCATCTAGTCTGGTTATATCCCTAAAGAGGTGAGTGATATGTTTGAGGTGAGATGGATGGTGAGATATTATTATGAAGGAGATGACTCAGGTGTAGTGGATCATTGTAGGAAACAGAGAAAGTCTATACCCTAAATAACCCGGTGGAAACCCTTTTTCCTCAAGTTGCTAAACAATTTTTGTGTAAGGGTAGGAGTATGATAAGTTCTGGTGTGAGGTTGAAGAAGTCTCTTTTGTTTGTTTAAATAGATTTGAAGAAATCTTGGATACATTAAAAACTTGTGTGTGCTATCCAAATTCTTCACCATAGCATCAAAGATTATTTTTAAAAAATTGAAAGTCCTGTTTGTAGCCAAGCAAATTATAGCAGTTGCTATATTGCTACTAAATTGCTCTTAAGCTGTAGTCTTTGGACTTAAATAGTGAAGGATTGTATGAATGAAAAACCTCCACTGAGGAAAGTATCCCTTTTGAAAAGTAAGTCTAGCAGAATCAGACACATACCCTATAAGAGCAAGTTGCTCAAAAATCTTTGTATTTGGTAAAGAAGTAATACTATCAGAGTCTTCCAACTTGAGGTATCTTCTTAGAGATGCTTCAGTGATAGTCTTGACTTGTCCATCAATGCTAGTAGTTATTTCCACTTCTCTATCATCAGTTGTCCTAGCAGTAGCTGTTGCCCAAAACTGTTGGATTAAGGAAATATATATCTTGGGATTCTCAATAAGGGCATACTTGATATGACTAGCATTTAGAAAATCCACAATTGGATGAAAGGCTTCACTTCCTTTTGGATTCTGTAAGTAGGCCACCATGTTATGTTTGTCGCAAAACTCCAAATTTGCCATTTGACGAGAGAAAAATACGAGTAAAGTTCTGGGTTAGGCTCATTTATGATAGAATGTAAGGTTTACAAACTTAATTGAGATAATGTAGAGAGCATGTAGGGTTGTGATTTGAACGACTGAAAGAATTTTGTTCTTATCTTGAAGAAATCTTATGAATTTATAGAAAGATCATGAATTCTCTAATTAGTCAAACCCTATAGGCTATAAGCAAGGCAGTTGGCGGAAATAATAAATTATAATAATTAAAGAAAATAAGATAAATCTCAACGGCCAGAAATTAGGTGAAGGAAAATTCTGTTATGGATCAAACAGTACTAACGGTCATCCAGAAGTACTAATTTTAGCCTAACTGTACTAACTTAAAGCCCAGCAGTACTAAAACATAGCCAACAGTACTAACTTTGAGATAGCAGTTTTAACGTCAATTTCATCAAAAAATCATTTCCATCACCAAATTTTGGCACTCACAATCTCTCTTTTTGTTTTTATGCTCACATTATCTCCTCATTTCTTGTTATGCTCAACCAATTCACCTCATTTCTATTTTTTATCACACAACTCTCTATCGAGTTTTTGTATATCAATCTCACTATAATCTCTCTTTTCTTTTTCCTCACACCAAATTCGACAGTTTGTTGCACAATGTGCAATCAATTCATAAGTATACATATTGTCCTCACTCCCCCACTCGTATCCAAGTGTGTTAACTCTTGAGAGAGGTGAATTATTGGACTGTTTAGATGTAGTCTCAAACCTAGTTTGAGCATCTACACCCCCAATATGGCATCTTGGCACCTGAGACCACTACCTGAACCAGTTTCCTAAGGACTTGGCTTATTAAGTGTTGCCATAGATTGGGTCCTATTAATGTTACCACTGTCCTGCTCTACTTCTAAGCTAGAAGCAGTAGTGGGAACCCTTTCCATTATGTTACCCAACTCCTTATGGACAGCCTCATCACCAACCTTTACAGGGGGACCACTAGACTAGGGTATCTTGGTGTCCCAACCTCTTTTGACATGCCTAGATGTTTTTGATTCTTTTTAACAACACTTTGATATTAAACAAGTCCTTCCATCCATGCTTAGACATAAATAGCTCCCCTCAAAAATACTTCAAGAGGTAAAGGTTTTCAACATCAGGTATTCAATTTGCTTATCCTGCAGGTGTTAGTCCATAGCAAAAAATACATAATCCAAAGTATTTTCTTTTTGACAGTATTAAGTATGACTAATAGTTTTAACAAGCAGTCTTAAGTATAACTAGCAATACTAATTATAATTAGCAGTACTAATTGACAAGACTAACAGTACTAATCATTTACAAAACTTTTACAAAGACATAAAGAGATGTAGACATTAAGGATTAAGCATTCCAATACTTGAGACCAAGTACTAAAACCTTCCAGCATCAAAACCTTTTGTAAGAAGATCTGCAACATTATGATCAGTATGAATTTTAACCATTTGTATTAACTTTTTAGCATTGCAATCTCTTATAAAATGATGCCTAATCTCTATATGTTTTGTTTTAGAATGTTGAACAGGAACCAACAGACTCTCACAACAACTCCCACACAAAGCTAGCAGCGCGCGCGCAGCGTCCCACAACACACATTCCTCAACATAAGAGAGCCACAAAAAGTCTCACTCTCTACCAACAAAACACCTCTCCCTTTCACTCACACCCAATATAAACATCTCTAAATATGAGAAACATCACGATCATTCCCATGCCCCCAAAAACTACGACATACCCCCACCCCATACTCCTAAGCACACAACAAGCTACCACCCCCCCATCACCCTCTCTCGCGCTGCGACTTCATTAATCCAGAGTACTTGTCCACAACAACTAGCAGCAGCCACATATTCACGGCGCACATTCATACACCTTAGTAGCCAGAGTGCTGCTAACCACGATATATTGTTTCTCAGCTTCTTTACACTGTCATGATATCAACCTATTTATCAAAAACTGACAACCTCCAGTTGTAAACTTCTTATCTTGAGTTGCTCCAGCATAGTCACTATCAGTATAAGCAACTAGTTCAAATAGAGAATCCTTAGAATACCAAAGGTCTAATGTTGGGAAGTTGCCTTATTAGGATATCAAAAATTCGCTTGAATTGCTAAGAAGATGGGATATTCTTTGGTGCAACTTGGGAATATGGCACATGCACAGACTGCAAATCATAATATCTGGGCCTAAGATGCTGTTGATATACATCCAAAGACCCAATCAATGAGATCTATAGAGATGTAACAACAACATCATCAGCATCTTCCCATCTTTACTAGAAGCTTTTTTCTAAATCAACTTGGAGTAGAAGCAGACTTCCACATCTGTGTGTTGAAATTTCTTTTCTTCAAAATCTAACACATATTTTATCCTGACTGATAAATATCCATCTTCCTTTTGGTGTTACCTGTAAACCGAGAAGAAAGTAAGTTCCTACTGCGCCATAAAACACCTCTGAAACTTATCCTTCACAAGCTTCTCAAAATGTAGTACACATCTCCTTTTTTGTAGAGCCAAAGATAATGTTATCAACATAGACCTGTACAAGCAAAATATCTCATTTTTTTCTTATTGATAAACAATGTCGATATATCTTCCCATCTTTTAAACCCAATTGCCCCAACAAATAGTTACCAAGTTTCATACATGCTCTGGAGCATGATGTAACCCATAAAGTTCCTTGACACCTAATAAACTTTGTTGTGTTGTGTTTTATTTTTAGGTTAGTGCGTTTTTTTGTTTTGTTTTTTTTTTAGGGGGGGTAGTTGTGTTAATGTTATTTGGTGTTGTTGTTGTTGTTTTTTGTTTGTTTTTTTGTATATTTTTGTTCGTATTGTTGTTTTGTGATCGGTTGTGTTGTTAGTATTATTTATTGTTTGTGTGTTTGTGTGGTTTTGTTGTTTTTATGTTGTTTTTGTTGAGTTGTTTTGTTTGGTGGGTTTGTTTGAGGGGTTTTTTTTGGATATTAGGATGTTTTGTGTTGTGATTTTTTAGGGTTTTGGTTGTTTTTTGGTTTTTTTATTGTGTCTGGATGTCAGGATCTATTAAATCCTGGTGGTTTTGAGTCTAACATAAACACGTTCCTCCAATGGTTCCATATACGAATGCACTCTTTCACATCCATTAAATATACCAAGAAAAACCCATAAAAAAGCATAGGCTAAAAAAATCTTATTGCCTCAATTCTTGCCACAGGAGCAAAAACTTCTTCATAATCTATACCTTCTTCTTGTCTATGACCATGTGCAACCAACTTTTCTTTTATTTCCTAATCCCAACCCCTCTTTCAATCTTCTTGTGATCTGAAGACCCATTTTGTTCTAATGGCCCTCTTCCCATTAGGCAAATCCACAAGTTTCCAAACCTGTTGGAGCTTGAACTGCAGTAGTTCTTCCTGCATTGCTTCCACCCAAGATGAATCAGATAGAGCTTTATTAATGCTTGTGGGTTCAATCTGTGATAAGAAACAAGCATATAACCAAGTATTCAGGGTATCATGTGTTTTCTGTTCATATACAACACTAAGAAACCCCGTTTGTTTCAAAGTTAGATTTTGTCATACTTCTTGTCTGAATAAGGACTTCAACATTTTTAATTGGGTGATGCTTTATAGGATTCTTGTATTGGGGAGTGGGTTAGAACTCTATAAGAATTAAGTGATGTTCCCCAAAATCAACGTTTGGTTCAATCTTCATCATTAAAGAACTCAACATGAGTGGCCTCAAGTGTATGACTAGCTCCCAATTTGAACATATCTTTAGGTCTATCTTGATTATTTGAACTAGCAGTATTTACTGATGGATCAACAATATTAAGTTTAAAACGACCGGTATTAACTTCAAGACTGGCAGTATTAACATATTGTCCAGCAACATTAACTTCCTTAGGACTGCTATTATCTTTAGACTTATCTTTTTCATCACGATCATAAATGGATCGTCATAAGAGAGGGTCCATAATCACCCGCAAAAAGACAAACATCACCAATGTGCCACGGACGAGGAAGTCATACACACACAACACAACCACACATAAATTCAACAAACTCAACAATCAACAAGACCAACCATCCACACACTAACATCCCATCATCAGCAAAAAAATCAAAAAAAACAAATCCAAATCACAACAAAAACAACCAACCAACCCACCCTCACATTATGTGAACCAAATCTTCAACCTGTTTTTGATCATCAGAAGCAGATTTTGGTTCACCATTACCAACATCCTTAAAAGGTGAATCAAAGTATGAAGCATCTTTCCAAATTGGCATCACAATGCAATCTTGACTGATTTCTTCTTTCTGAGTAGATGTACCTGCATTAAGTTCTTCTTGTGTACCTGCAGATTCATTTAAGATTGTACCTGCAACTACTGGTACATAATTCATAGATTGGGTTAGAGAATCAAATATCAAAACAGCCAACTTTGGGACCCAATCCCTTCTATCAAAGGCTTATCTCTAAAAACCTATATGAAAGTATTCTTCTACCCCCTGGTTCTTGTGTTGAATACCCTAAAAGCTTTACGCTACTCAATGGAAATCCAACAACGAAACCTTCATTGCACTTTTTTGCATCAAACTTGCTAAATTGTCCAAAAGTATTATGAATGGTTAACATGACAATACCAAATGGTCTCATAAAGTTTAGAGCTGGTTAAGACCTCTAAAAAGTTCATAAGGTGTCTTGTTATGAGGCTTGACTACTAAGACCCTATTTTGTACATAGCAAGCAGTACTAACTGCTTCAGCCCAAAATGTGGTAGGTAACTTAGTGTCAGCTAACATGGTTCTAACAGCCTCAGTTAGTGTCCTATTCCTCCTCTTAGTCACACCATTTTGCTGAGGAGTCTTGGCTACAATGTATTCCCTCTTAATACCTTTTTATCTATAAAAATCATCCTTAACGTTATTCTTAAATTCTGTTCCATTATCACTCCTGATTATTTTCATTTTCTTAACACAATGTTTTTCTTCTATTTCTTTGATAAGGTTGCTTGAGAATCTCAATGTTTTCATCCTTAGTTGTTAAAAAAAACCCAAGTAAACCAAGCTAATAATCATCAGTGACTAAGTAAGGCAATACTTCTTATGCATTAAACTACTTTCATAAAGGTTGGACCAAACAAATCCCATATGAAGTCAGAAACAAAGGCTTGAGGAATTGGATTCAGAACTAGGCTGTTCACGAAGCTCTGTGTTGCTGTCCCTTTAAGACTAGCAACCACAGGTTTGGTCATTTTCAAAACATTTTGTAGGCAAACCTCTTACAAGATTATCCTTAACAAGCTTATTTATGTTCTTAAAATTAATATGACCAAGTCTCCTATGCCAGAGCATTGATTCATCTGATGTAGCCTTTGCAACAAGACAAGTTAAACTCTCTTTAGGAACAATGTTCTTTATATCAAAACTGTACATGTTGTCCTTTCTAGGAAATTTAAAGAAGGATATGACGTTCATTTCATCCATCATTTCACATCTCATAGGCCAAACTTAAAATTGAGGAATAGACAAGACATTCAGTGTCAAGTAAAAAAGGACAATAGGTTCTTTTGTCACAACACATTTGAAAGACACTAAAAAGTTTGAAATTTAAAACTCATTGACAAAGTATACATCTTCAAATCAAGGCTACACAGTTTTTAAAGTGTTTCATTTACCAGAAATTTTCTATTATTTCTTTTTTTTTTTATTGATATTTTTTTTATGTTACAATTTTTTATTTTTTTTTATTTCTATTTTTTTTTTTAATTCTTTTATTTGATTTTTTTTTATTTTCTATTGTGAAATATATAATAATTAATTTTTTTTTATTTTAAGTGTTTCTTTACCAAAAATTCTACCACCATGTGCTCCTCCTCCAAATGTAACATAACCTCCATTAAATTCCTTGAAATCTGAGAGATAAACTATGTTCCTAGTCATGTGCCTTGAGCATCCACTATTAATAAATCATGTATCATCCTGTTGTGGCTTGCCCTGCACATAAATATAAGGAAATTAGTTTCCTTTGGGGACCCAAGCCATTACTGACTTGGATCTGCCTCGTACATAAATGTAGTTGTGTTTCTTCAAGGTGATTGATGCACTATCAAGTTTGGTAGGTGTCCAAAACCCAATATGATGAGGCCTTAACAGCATTTTCCTGATTAACCCTAACAACTGTTGAATGTGGCCTAGTAGTATTAACTGCTTTTGGCCTAGCAGTATTAACTGCTTTTGCCTTGGCAGTATTATTTTTTTGGATAAACTTTTTGTTAGTTAATACTGTTTTTAATTGATAGGGCCTTTTTACAGTTGATTGTGCTGATTTTGAAAAACGTGATATTGGTTTAACACTAAAAACGATAGATTTAGGATGAGCAGTATTAACTGTCCTGGCAGTATTAAATGGTTTTAGGCCAGTTTTCATTAAAACTGCTCTTGGAACCATGTTCATTTGAGCATTAAGGTGAGTTCTTTTGGTAGTATAGTTGTAGTTCACCATGTTATAATTATTCTCATATACCATTTTTTCCCTTTGATGATATTTGCACTGAGCCTGTACATGATTAGAACTCCCACAAATAAAGCAAGCTTTGTTATACATTACAAAATCACTTCTTAGTTGATTGGACTTTTGCCCATTCCAATTCCTTTGATTCCCCCTAGGACTTTGTGATCTATACATCTCAGCATACCTAACTGACTTTTTAATGGGTTTTTCATGATTTTTAGGTTTGACAAACTCTACCTTTTTATCAACAAGAAAAACAGTTTCTTTATCAACATTAAGTGAAGACTCAACAAAGCTACTTGTGTCTTTTGATACTTGTTCTTTTACCAAAGAGTCATCAGAATTTTCCTTAGAATCATCTGATTTTTTATCACAAACAATGTTAGACTCTTGCTTACTATCCTCAGAACCATAACTTTTGAATTCAGGGTCTTTGAATTCATCAAGACCAGAATAAGACAAATCAAGCTTTTTAGGTCGATTATAGATTAAAGGATGGGGTGGAGGAACAACATTATACCTAAACCCCTTTTTACTTTTGTCAGTTATCTGGACTCCCTAACAACTTGTCTAGCTCTTATGAGGCTTTTAAAATCAAAATTTTCTCCTTTTTAAAATTCAATGCCCTCTTTTTCTCCCTTGCTTAAAACTTTTTCAAACTCACTAATTTAAGCACATTTTATTTCATAGTCTTTGCAAGCTACTCTCCTTTTAAGGAACTGCAACTTTCTTTTTACTAAAAAGAACCGTCACTCTTTCTATATTGATAAGTTTGTTCGTCCTACAGTTTGCAAACCTCTTTATTAGCTGCAGTAAATTTAGTTTGATTAACTTAACAATTAAATTCATCACAACTGTTTCTTAAGATTTCATATTTTTTAGACAAGTTTTAGTGCAAGTTTTATCATTGTAACCTCAGAGTCCTGAAAAAAAACCGCCAGTGAGAGCCATGTTATGTCCTGAACCTGTTCTTCTTCGCATATTCACTCTAGCAAAACCTACAACCATCTATAGCCAACATTGCCTTTGAAGATATGTCTTCATTGTTTCCTTTCTTCCTAGTGTTGTCTTGATATTTGAACTAACCCTATTTGTTCCTTGGTGCTCTAACATTCCTAAAAGTACCCATCTTATGCCAGTTGAAGACACTCTAACCTTGGATTTATCATTACTAGTAGTTATGCATTATCATTAATAGAAAATTTTTCTTTCTACTGTTCTCATGAAAGTAACTTGTTGCCCACATACTTACGAGAAGAGCTGCTACTTCAAATCCATTGTTGCTTCCCAGATCATCTTCATGAATTGCTCTAAGTCTGCTATAGCGATTAGACCACTAGGGATATTTTCACCATGAAAGCATACACAGTATTATCACTGAAGTTAGCAGTACTAACTTGAGGACAAGCAGTGTTAATATTAGGGCTAACAGTACTAACTTCATATGCAGTATTAGCAGTATTAACATCATTAGTACTGCTAGTCCTTGAAGCAGTCATAAAGGCTAAGTTTTGAGCAGCACTACTTGCCCCAACAGATTTTTTTACATCTTGTTTAACAATTATGAAGTTTTTGTGAACAAATCAACCAATGCTATTGTTTCAATATCAGACCTTATTCATCCAGACTACAACATAGGAGTATTTCACACTCAATAGCCAAAGCTTCCTCAGAAATTTTGAATTATAAAGTCTTCTTTGAGTGATGACCACAACCCAAAATAGCCAAGCACTACTAACAATTTTCTGGAGCTGATAATGATAGAGTCAAGATACTCCTTGCTTGAAAAGCACTAAAATTTTTCATATTATTGCTTCAATAGTGTCTCTGTTTTTCTTAAGTGGCTTCGTATCCTTCCAAATCGATTTTCGATAGCAGCAAACATTATTTTAGCATCAATGTATAGACTGAAAGTAAGTTGATGTTCATTGGGAAGAGCCATGAGTAGCAAGCTTCTAGCCTTACAACATCATTCTTCTTGTTAGTCTTTTTCTTTTCAGCAGTTACAGGTACTGACATCTTTGTAACAAAAGTACCATTCTCTTGTGCTGTTCGTTGTACAGATACCCATGAGTTACCATTCTCTATGAGCTCCCATAGAGCATAGTCTTGTACCTGGAAGTAATGCTTGATCATATCACACGAACTCACAACTAATACTCACTAATTGAGTATGGTACTTAGCAGAAGTGTTACTCATGCAAATACAAATTCCTAACTCCTAGATCAAAGTTTCAAAACCAAGGCATTGATACCATTGTTGATCCCAACTAGATCTTGCAAACCTTGTAAAAAGGTTAGTTGTATTGAATAGATTCAAGACAACTATGCTAGAAACTTTGTTGATACTAAAGAGTATGCGAAATCTACTCTTTATTACTTAGAAGAATATCTATGTAATAGAAAACTATAATGCAGTAGAATGAATGAACAATGAATATAACCAAAAAGCTTCAATATTTATTATTAATTAATAATACATACTCAACTATGTAACTAGGGTTTACAACCTTGAAGCTATGAATGTGTCTATCGTGATGTCTATACAACCATAACCTAGGATTAAAGTTTCAGAACACAAGGCTATGTTACCACTTGTTGATCCCAACTAGATCTTGCAAACCTTGTAAAAGGGTTAGTTGTATTGAATAGATTTAAGACAACTATTCTAGAAACTATGTTGATACTAAAGAGTATGCGGAATATACTCTTTAATACTTAGAAGAATATCTATGTAATAGAAAACTGTAATGCAGTAGAATGAATGAATAATGAATATAACCAAAAAGCTTTAATATTATTATTATGAATAATACGAGTACTCTGTTTAGTACTAGGGTTACAACCTTGAAGCTATGAATGTGTCTATCGTGATGTCTATACAACCATAACCTAGGATCTCCTTTTATACACTAAAGAGCCCTTGACAAGATAACTACAAATCTTCTAAACTTCTATTATACAACATAATCTTTTCTGAAATATATAGATTAAACATGAATCATGTCCCGATACATATCACAAAACACGCTTTTTTATCACTTCGTCACAAACGTCTTATATCTTCATCGCAAGTCTTCATCTTTATCATGCAGTATAAATCATTCCCTTCCAGCAGTGTTAAGATTAGTACAGCTGTACAATTATACCTAGCAGTACTAACATTCTTCTAGCAGTACTAACTGGTTTATACTGCCAATTATGACTTAAGCAGTACTAACACTTTAACTTGGCAGTACCAAGTCTAATAAGTTTAATTCCCAACAGTTAAACTAAGAGGCTTTCATGCCTTTGGTATTTCTACGGGCTGGGCTCAGGATTACTTGGGCTTACTCCCGATACACGTGACCGATCAACTTACAAAAATGAGCCCGTTTACCCATTCTAGCCTATTACAACGTTACATAATTGAATGACCGAGACCTAATATTCTTAATGAACGAACTTCCTTGTTCGACTCAATATTTGTGGCTAACACAGTTACTACTGATTAAGGGTTTATTCAAAAGGAGGGTACTAATGCTGAAATGACTAACGTCCAACAAGGGAATGAAAATCCGGAGATCACACTCAATCAAGTCATAAAAGATGCTCATGTGACACTTTCTACTATTCCACGGAAGACTAAAGTTCCTGTTACCAGCTCTTCTCACAATTTGACTTGGCATCTAAATTCTTAAATTTTTTAGATATTCCCCATACAGATGCATAAATTGTTTCTCCAGTGGATGTTCCGGTTCATCATGAAGTACCAAGCAATCAAACACCTACACTTCTTATAGTACCTATTTCGGTTATCACTGAATCTTAACCTATATTCACCACCGTCATCCCATAATATTTACCATCCTTTACTCTTCTACCGCAACAATCAACACCAACTCCACCACCAACAACTGAAGCAACAAATCCTCTATCTACACTTCCAAATTTTGCATCCGTCTTCCAATCCAACAACAGAGTCACAACATTGGAAAAAGAAGTTGTTGAACTAAAAAAGAATGATCCTCTCAACACTCTAGTAACTACTCTAGTTGATGAACATCTAGACTCAAGACTAGGAGCCACCAGAGAGGAATTCATGAGCTATCTTTCGGCATCAATCACTGCTAGGATCACAAAGCAAGTCAAGAGTCAACTGCCTCAGATTCTGTCAAAAGAAGTGTCTAACTTTGCTCCTCATGTGATCAAAAGCATGGTTTCTGAGTCGCTTGAGCATGCGGTTCTAGCCAAGGAGTCTTCACAACCAAAGTCTACATATGAGGCTGCTGCTACACTTACAGAATTCGAGTTAAAGAAGATTCTTATTAACAAAATGGATGAAAGTCAATCATATCTGACAGCTGCTGAACACATAGAATGATATGATGGATTGATCAAGTCTTACGATCTTGAAAAGAGTCTCTTCTCAACTTATGATAAAGTGTATTCATTGAAGAGAAGATGAAAAGACAAAGATAAAGATGAAGACCCTTCCGCTAGATCATACCAAGGGTTGAAGAAGAGGAAGACAAGCATGGATACAAAACCAACAACAGGTCCAAAAACTAAAGATTCAAAGCCTGGCTCATCCAAAGGGGCCAAGTCTCAATCAAAATCTTCTGGAAAGTCTGTTCAGTCAGAGGAACCAGAGTTTCAGGTTGCAGATTTTGATTTGCCACAAGATCAAGAAGAGAATCTGAGGAATGATGATGAAGAACCCAAGGGAAAGGTTGCATCTAAACGGGATTGGTTTACCAAACCTAAACGACCTCAAGAACCCACTGATCCTGATTGGAATGTTGGCAAGACTACACAACAAGGACCTACTCAAAGCTGGTTAATGACCCTTGCATCTTCAGCTGATAAACCATCAAAAACCTTCGATGAATTGATAAGAACTCCTATAGACTTCTCTGCATACATCATGAACGGCCTAAATATCACCAATCTGACTCAAGAAACCCTGTTAGGGCCAGCATTCAAACTTCTCAAAGGCACACGTACCAATTACGCTAAGTTAGAGTATGACTTTGAAGAATGTTAAAAGCTTTATTAAAGAAAATTGATTGGGATAACCCAGAAGGTGATGGTTATCCATTTGATCTTACCAAACCCCTCCCTTTAGTCATGAATGGGAATCGTCAAATGGTACCGGTTGACTACTTCTTCAACAACCATCTCAAGTATCCACAAGGAGGAATTTCGACTATGACCTATACGACTTCCATAACGAAGACAAAGGCCATACAATATGATCTTCCAAGCATTAAAGACATGGCTCGAACATTTAGAGTCCTGTTAAAGTCGCCTATGAGAAACATGCACTTTGGGGTATTTCACATTGGAGAGATCAACGTAAGACCTTCTATGGGTATGCATAAGGCTTGGAATCCACTCATGATGTGTACTCTACCAAACATATTCTGGCAGTGACTCGGGTCGAGGTAATGAGAAAACATGGGTATGGGTACTTGAGAGAGATTGAAGTATGAAGACCCGATAACGACCTTTACATATTTAAGGAAGGCGACTTCCCACGACTTCGTATAAATGAAATCGAAGACATGTTGCTCCTTATTATTCAAAATAGGCTCAGTAATCTTTTGGGCGATGATGTTTCCGACTTTGCTATAGCACTACGAATGTTCACCAGAAGCATGGTTATTCAAAAGAGAGTCAAAGATCTTCAATTGGGAGTCGAAAGTTACCAGAAGAAGATCAACATCACAAAGCCAGAAACTACCAGAACCGGCATGTAACAATCCGTATTTTTGATCAATGCACGACATAATTAAATTCACTATTTATTTTTTTTCTCGTACGCGTTCGCTTTTAATTTTAATAGTTAAGTTAAAGCGCGTAAGCTAAAAATCAATAATTAACGTAAACGGACACCAAACGAATTAAAGCTTTCGTCAAGCAAGCAATATATTATTTTTATAAAAGTAATAATAAACTTTTTATATTTTATTTTTATTGGATGCGTAAAACATTTACGGTTCGCGATAAATTACGTTTGAAAAGTTTGTTGGTGGAAGGCACTACGGAACTGACCTCCGACTACTTCAACAAACAATATGACTTCGTCATATTTTGTTCGTCATCATAAGGTCATTTCGTATATTTTATAAACTTATGAAGTAGTATAAAGTAGTTGTAACTTAAAAAATTAGGCAATATATAAGTTAGAGTATGAAATTTTCAAGAATTTCTTAGTTAAATTTCAAAAAATTCATTACATACTCAAACACCATATAATACCCTCATAATTTAAGGGGGAGCATTAAAATATTCCAATAAGTGGCTTGTTAATAATTGGACATTTTTCCCCCGAAACCATGAATATTTGAATCAATTGATATCTAAAATATCAAGGGATTTGACATTTTTGATAAGGGGAGAAGATGTGATTAAAATATATAACTAACGATGTTAATTTAATGACTCAATTGCAAGCTCTCCTTCATAGTCTAAACATTATCGAATATCTGATGCACATGTTGAGGGGAGCAGTATAAATGGTTTTAAAGGCTTTGAATGATACCAAAAACCGACCCTCGCGCATTTAATTATTTGAGTTACAAGTAGTTAGGTATAAGTTATAACCGTTCCCAAACGATCCATCCAGAACCGGAGGGATCTACCCAGGGACATTCCACTAGTTAGTGTAGAATTCCATAGGTATGATATAAAAAAGAGTAAAAGTGAGAATAAGGGAAGAGTGCCAACTGAGATGGAACTAGTACTGGAACAAAGCCAACAAGGTACTAGTTATAAAGTCTCAGTAAGCGCTGAAGGGGTTGGAGAATTAAGAATAAAAGTTAAGAAAGGTGAAGAAGAAAGAAGCCTCCTCACACTAGGCAAACCGTTCAAAAACATCTGATGTTAGAATCACAAAGATGATTGCTGACATTGAAGACTGACATCGAGGACCATATGTGCAATGCATAAACCCTCCTAGTCAAATCAAATTGACATTAAACACATTTCTATGACTTGTCATCTTTTGAGTTAGTTGGTATTGGAAAAGGTGGCAGTATGCTCTAGCTTCCGAAAAAAAATTTTACAAAAACTTAAAACCAAATGAGCACTATTGAGTCTAGATCCAAAAGAGATCATCCATAAATCTCATTAGGACACTTGTCAAAATTATGCTTGCTAATTCACACAATGTGAAAAACGAGAAATATGTATAAAGAGTCATACGCATTATCCTTGTGATTTTTGCCTGAAACAATCCATTGTTGATACTTAAGTTTTCACAGTGAAGATGGAAATCCTGCTTGAGCCAACATTAAACAAGCTCTTGGTAGGTGACTTGTGAGATCCTATAAGGATCGAACTTGTGATACTAGATATCGATTCGGTCCATCTTATGAATTGACGAATGAATTTTGAAAAAATAAAACTGTTGGTGTGACATAAAAACCATTTACATCTGAAACACACCGACTATTTTTAAATCAATTTTCAATCCTATGTCCTAGGGAAGACCTCTCAATGGAATAAAGACATAGGAAACAGAACAACCAGACTTAACGAATTGACGCTTAATCCGTGAAGATAGTAACTTACCGGTTCACTCTTACCGTGTTGTCTGCTTTGAGACTCTCCGGTAATGAGAACGGCTAGTGCAGCTGCGTAAACCCCTGTCAAGGAGATTCTTTAGAATTCTACCTGATCATAAGCATTATTTATACTGAGTTAACGGGGAAGCCGTGGTTGTTACAATCTTATTCGACGAAGTGGACAAAGCCACTTTCGTCCATAATATGTTGTTTATGACTATCCTATTTATGCTAATTTCCTGACAGTGGTAGCAAAGTGATCCCGATGATAAATTCTAAGCCAATACCACAATGCTCATACTTTGATCGACAAAAGTAAAGACATATGAAAGCTCAAGTAAACAAAAAACATCTGGCCCCGCCCTGCACCCGCTCACGAATCAAAACACCGCCCCATCTACAACCCACAAAACCCCCCCCCCAGATCAACGTACTCGCTCACAAAACTCCGACAACACCCTCTCCGCCCCCTCCAACACAAACTCCCCCACAACACCACCGTAACGGTCCGCAACCCATATTTTTCCCCACCGCCACCCCACCCACCAACAACATCACCCCACACCCCATTCCCCTCCGATCCCCAATCCCACACAACTCACCCCTCTCCCGCCACCCATACCCCAATCCACCAGCACTCCTCCCCCACCACCTAACTAAGAAAAGCCCCCCACATGCCCCGCTATGCCCCCACTCAAACCCTGCAGTCCAACCCTCTCCCACCGGCACTTCACCTCCCCCCCCATGTAATAATAATACGTATAATATGAATCCAAACAACACACAACACCCCACCCCCCCAACCCACTCAAACAACACCACCTCACCGGCTCTACCCTCCCCCACCCCCCCTAACCACACAAAACCACAACTCACCCACCTCACCCCCTCTACTAACCGTCCACCCCCCCCCCCACCGCAACCCCCCTCAGCCCTCGCATAACAATTCCAGAAATAAAGTATATACAAACTTTAACACCCCCTCACACACAACCCCCATTCCAAATTAACCCCCAACCCAACCCCATCCCCCTCCGCCCCCCCCACCACCCCCATAACTAACCCACCCAGACCCCCAATACCTACCCCCACCACACAACACCCACCCGCTCCCTCCCCACACAGCGAACCCGCAACCCCGATCCAAACACCCTAACACTCCCACACCCCCTTCAATAACCGCTACTCCCCAATCGATCCCCCACCAGCCACCACACCCTACTCCCTCCCTAGTAGGAACCTGGGATCCCACTCGCCCACACACCGGCCCAAACACCCACCCCCATGATTAATAAAAGAAACCCAAGCCCCCCCTCCACCGTCACACCGCTGCACCCCCACCACGCCATCCCCCCCCTCCCAAATCGTTAACCAATCTCCCCTATATCAAATAATGTTACCCCTCGCCCCAACCCCCAACACCAAACCTCCCCCCTCCCAGACATCCACACCACCTCCCGACACCTCTACCGCCCGCCCCCCCCCAACAAAAAAAAAAAAAAAACAAACCCCAAACCCGACCACCCCCTCCCCTCCCCCACCCCCACCCACCCCCTACGCACGTCTCGGTAAGTGCTGAAGGGGTTGAAGAATTAAAAAGAAAAGTTAAGATAAAGGGTGAAAAGAAAAAAGCCCTCCTTATACTTAGGCAGCAACCGGGTCAATACATCTGCCGTCAGAATCACAAAGATGATTGCTGACATTGAAAACTGACATCATGGACCCGGTGATGCAATGCACAACCCTCCTTAGCCACTCAGAATCTCTCAAAAAATTTCTGTTTCATTTCACGAAGATTAAACACAATTCTATTGACTTTCTCACTCTGAGTTAGTTGGTATTGAAAAGGTGGCAGTCTGCTCCAGCCTCCGATTACTAAAACCAAATGTACACTATTGAGTCTAGATCCAAAAGAGATCATGAATAAATCTCATTAGGACACTTGTCAAAATTATGCTTGCTAATTCACACAATGTGAAAAACAAGAAATATGTATAAAGAGTCCTACGCATTATCCTTGTGATTTTGCCAGAACATTCGAGTGATACTTAAGTTTTCACAATGTAGATGGAAATCCTGCTTGAGCCAACATCAAACAAGCTCTTGGTAGGGGACTTGTGAGATCATACACGGATCAAACATGTGACACTGGATATCGATTCGGTCTAGCTTATGAATTGACGAATGAATTTTGAAAAATTAAAACTATTGGTGTGTCATAAAAACCATTTGCATCTTGACACACTGACTGATTTTCTAAATCAATTTTCAATCTTATGTCCATAGGAAGCCTCATAAGGGTATTTGGACATAGGAAAGCTGAACACGAATTGACGGCTTAATCGGCAAGATAGTAACTTACCGTGTTGTCTGCTTTAAGATGCTCCGGTAATGAGAACGGCTAGTGCAGCTGCGAAACCCTGTCAAGGAGATTCTTCAGAATTCTACCTGATCACAGGCAGTATTTATACTGAGCAACGGGGAACCGTGGTTGTTACAACTGTATTCGATGAAGTGACAAAGCCACTTTCGTCCATATATGTTGTTTATCACTAACCCATTTATGCAGATTTCTTAATAGTGGTAGAGGTTTCCCGATGACAAGTCGAAGCCAATACCACATGTTCATACTCGAACGACATATATAAAGACATCATGAAAGCTCAAGTACATGTTTCAAGACTTCTGCTACTCTGATACCGTACATCTTTCTTGAAGTGACGAAGTGTTAAAGTCAAAGAATCTCATAGAAGTTTTCGTCACTCTAACACCAAACGGCTTTCTGGAGGTGACAAAGTGTTATAGTTAAAGATTTATAAGAAAGATGTCTTATTCAAGCTTTCAAGAACAAGTATGAGCATGTCGGTCTAAATGTCACTAGTGCACAAGACGGCGACAAGAACACAAGATGATGATAAGATATTATGATTGGTTGATGATCTCAAAGAAGCTTAAGTTCACATACAAGTCAAGCTATATGAAACAAGCTCAAGCCTAAAGTCAATGATCACTACAACATATCACAAGATGAAGTAAAGAAAACAAATCTGTGAGCACAAGACTGAAGACAAATCATAGTATGCTAGGCTTAAGTTTTTGTAAAATGAAGTGACCTTCCTTAGGGGGAGATTATTAGGAATACGAAAGTATCGGTCACTTCTATTAATATCATTAGATAGCTCGTTAAGTAATATTTAGAACCTTAATAGGCTAGCTTAGGAAAGCCCATGGACAAAGCCCCATAGCCGGCCATATTTAGGATATATATACCATTTCCATGCTATGGAAAGGGTGTTGGTTGTTCATTTTCTTACACATAGTAACATTACATTTTCTTTCTTACTTTCTCTCTTTAAGTGTTCATCCAACCACCTTTCTTTCTCTCTCTAAACTTTATATTGAATCCATACCTTGTGTGTATTAAGATATTCTATAATAGGGTGGGGGGGTAGGGGTGAGAATAATTAATGGAAAAAACAAGGACCTGAAGAGAAAAATAAACTATACTCGTAGGACGAGATGGGCTAGGCTGGGTCTGCAAGCCAAAAATCCCACCCCGTTGTTG
>BQNB010099835.1:0-24840 GCA_026074375.1 Tanacetum coccineum | reverse complement strand
TCTTCTAAAATAATTGTCCTCGAGAAAAAAGACAGTTTAAGAAAAAACATAATTATTTGCGTTTTTGCTCTGTTACTTTTTGCATAATGACAGTTTAACACATATTAAAATAATTAGAAATGATTTATAGTTAAGCCTGGTGTGTTTGGAATATTGGATTCGAGCTTAAGCTTATCAAAGCTTTTATAAGTTCAAGCTAATGAAAACGAGCTTTGGTGTGTTTGTTGTTTCATTTTGAGTATTTGAATGAATGGTAGATTTGAGAAATTATTTATAGGTAAGCCTAACAATATGATGACGTCACTCGGCATTACTGAGACGTAGAGACAGTAAATGTGAAAGACATGTGTCAATGAATTAGACATACTTTTTGTAACGCCCCCAAACAGGGAAGCAGGTTAGCTTACTTGGTTTTTGCTTGTTTCTCAGCTCACTTTTTGTGGCTCACTTTAAATATAAGCTACAAAAAGAGAGTTTATGAAACATAAGCCCAAAACCAAATAACCCATAAGCCGAAACAAACACTTTGTGTTAGCTTATTAAACAAACTTATGAGCTTGTATAGGTTTAGAAAGCCCCATAAGCCCACTTTTTTCAGCTAATAAGTTTATGCCCTTAAATTAGCTATAAGTTCAACTTGATAAGCTCATAAGCCGAAAAAATCGGCCTTGTCAGTTTTTCTAAATTTCACAAAGCTTGGTAAATAAGCCAACACAAACACCCCTTGAAAATTTCATAGGCTAAGTTGAGCTTATGAGCTTATCAAATGTTCAGTAACCTCATCAAATAAGCGTAGACAAACACCCTCCTAAAACCCATGGGGAATGGTACTACTAATAAGAAGCTCAAATGACTTATCTGACACCGTTGTGGGACGGGTTTGTTACATTTTTAGGTATACATCATAACTTGAACGAACATGTACTTTGCACAATTGGTGTAGATTTTGTTGCAAATTTGTCATTAGATTTATTAACTTCTCGTATTTGTTAGGTAAAAGATGTATGTACTTATGGATATTTTTGAAAAGTTCGAATTCTGTTTCGATTATGAAGTGTTGGTTAGAGGAAAGAGGTTGAGTTCCACGTTTAAGTTACAAGTAGGACTTCTCAAATGAATGGTATTGGATTTTGTAGCATCAATATTCTTCTACTTGTTAAAATGAAAGTAGTTATGGTTCATTACTGCTTTTGTTTATAAATATGAAGTGCCAAAATTTGCTTCAAGTTTCTGGTTAGTCGCGTTGTCCTTGAATTGGAAACTGTATATCTTTTCTGGAATGGGAAATGATCCCCAATAAGAACTTTGAAATTGTAAGAAAGCTTTTAATCGAGTTCAAATAACCTGACCATCATCTCTGCGTGTTGTTAGATTTTGGAATTTGTACATGATGGTGACAAAAGTGTGGCGGAATTAATGGATATTGGGAGACAGCTTTTAGGAAGGTACATTGTAATATAATCCGTATTATCAACTTTCTTTATCTGTAAGGTGTCATCGTAGCTGTTGATGACATTAGGTTTATCTGCACGGCTTGTAATTTTTGAGGTCTGCAATTATAATACTGGGTTATTATTGATCTATACTAAAAAAATTTGTTTTCACAAAAAACAATATGCTGAGTATTTACCGTTTAAATAAAACATGTGTTTTAGATGGTCAAAATGCTGGTTGCTAACAATAAACCATAAGATTCAGGGGTTCCTTCAAAACCGATTTTTGGTTACATACTTATTATGTAACATAGGAGAAGCAATTGTATTTTTGATAATGGTTGTATCTTTGTGATTCAGTTGAACTTAGTCAATGAAAGTTCAAGCGAGTGTTCTCAGTACTTGATAAGTTACACAAGTCTATATCCAATAGTGGTTAAAATACGTTTACAAACTGATGTCTAATATACATCCCATACACCCGTTGGTGGCTATAAGTTTCCGTATTTAACAGTTAGCCGAATGTTAGGACATAAATCTTACATATTTTTCTTAATCAACAGGAGACAAGTTCTTCCAACAGTCCAACACCTTTTAGATTCTGCAGGTAACTTAATTTGCATTTGATCTCAATGTTTCGTGATAATTCAACTTTGAAAATATAGGATTTAACAAGACCATCTTATTGAATTATGTTCAGGTTGACGAAATAATCTCCGGCAACATATGTCGCCGGGGAAAACCCACTAAACGACAAAAACATATCCGATGTGGCACTAATTTTGGTCGACTTTTTGTCAAAGTTTGACTAAAAGTTTCCCGGCGACATGTCGCCAGGGATACTTTCATAACAATATCTAACAACACGTCAGAGAACATTTAACATCATAACAATATTGAGTCCAACAGAAACAGCTCATACAGTTCATAAGTTGACATTGCTCCTTATGACAACATAACATCAACATGCCTTTTGCCGGCCCACGGGTCTAGATGGGTTGATATGAAAAAGTGGCAACGTGTACGTTGATGTTAGTCTTAAAATCTTATGGGCTTGGGTCACTTCCAAAGTTGTTGGAGAAGTATGTCGCGTCGAACAGGCTAGTTAGACTAACATCATATCGTTAGGCCTAAAGGCAGCCATTTTAGACCCATTGGTTTATTTATGGGTGAAGTTAGGTATTAATATTTAGGAGGTGACGGGTTTTGTCGGGTCTAAATGGGTATAAGATATAACCTCGATAACAACTAACCAACAGGTCTAGAGCAGGTCAAACGGATCAAAAATGTTTTGAACACCTCATTTCATTTTTAACATTTTTCACTCAAATAAAAAATGCTTTTTGTGAAACCCGATAAGACCCATTTGACCCGGACCCCAACATCCATCAACTCTGCCACACTCTTGTCACCATCATGTACCAACTCCAAAATCCAACAACAAACCAGAGAAGCAATAAAAGTTTTGTCAGCGGCAGTTAGAAAACGAGACATATGCTGAGATTTTGGATGATATTTTGAGCTTTTCAGATTTGAACATTAAAGGAAACATAATACAACTCTAACATCCAACATCTTCATATTTGTGGAACCTTCGATAGGGGTTTCATCATTATAAAAAATTCCAAGGAAGGAATAAATATCAAGTAACACATCACACGCCATTACATCGACCTAATTAACACGCAACTCATAGTTACTATCGACCTAATTATAGTGATACGGCATCAACAAAACTATATGGTTCACAAACATAAGTAGAATCGGCTAGTGTAAGGTCAACATATTAACGCGCAAACAATATTACAACATTCACTACACTTAAAACAAAACAGTATATTCAACTGATAAAATACAAACTGAAGTGAAACCGAAGCATTTAGCAGAAGGTTCTTAGTCTCGACAAATCAAAAGCACTACATCAATCTACACTTATTATTAACCTAATATCATCTATATGCACATATTTCATGTGTTTATATTCGTCAAATCTAAAGCAAAATGAAGTAAAAATTAAACTATACAGGTTAGCTTAAGGTCCTTGCTCCTTAGTCTCAACAAATTAGACAAATATAAGTAGGCATTTAACGGAGGCATTTTAAATGTCAAGTTACACACATATACATTTCATTTCAGGCACTTTTAATATAAGAAGCTTTGATGGTTTTGGAGCGGTGGGACTTGATCAAGAACGATCGAGAATGAAGGAGCAGCGGGATGTGTAAGAACTATCCAGAATGGTGAGATTTGTATTATCAATCATAAAAACTAAGAATGGGGCGGTGAGAAGGAAATGGGCCAAAAAACAGGCCAAGACGAGCCAATGAAAGCCTGGAAATTTTTTATCTGCACATGTAATGAGGATTAGCATATAGTCTAATAAAGCTAGTCAACAAATAAATATTCGAGTTAATTGCATAAATCGTCCTTGTGGTTTGTCGGGTTTAACGAAAATCGTCCTTGACAAACTATTTTAACGAATCCTCTCCCTATGGTTCTGACCCGTATTAGCATATGTATTTTTTATCTGCACATGATGATTTCTTTTTCCTGTATTAGCATATGTATTTGTTGTTTTTAAGTTAGCAGTGTTTAATTTGCTTTTACTAATGTTTATTCACATTTGAAATTTGATTTGGGTTTGATGAAATGTAAAAGGGTTTTTATGGCTTTGATTACGTGGCCGGGATTTTGAGGAAGGTGGTAAGGAATAATGGTGAAGGAGGTGGTGTATATGAATATAGAAGAGGAGGTTGAAGATAAGGATATTTTTGTCATTTTACTTTATAAATATATATTTAACGGTCAAACTAATAGAGTTAGTGGTCAAGGAACCAAACCCGATACGGGTCAGAAACATAGAGAGAGGATCCGTTAAAATAGTTTGCCAGGGACGATTTTCGTTAAACCAACAAACCACAGGGACGATTTATGCAATTAACTCTAAATATTCTTTACACTTTATGTTATTGAAAGTTTTATGTTAATATTGAAAAGAATAGCAATTAAAGATTGCTTAGGGTCATTAACTTTGACATGGGTCAATTAATAAAAATTATTTAGACGTGCACATAGCATTTCTTTCAACTAAGGCTGATAAACCGCGGACCAGAACCGAGAAAACACATCGGGAACATATTTCGGTCCAGTCCTCGGTCCACCCGTTTCCTCATTTTCGGTCCAGTCTGATCTGGTTCGATTCAGTCTTACGCACAACCGGCAATTACGTTTTGTTGAACTGGACCGGCTCGCTGAACCGAACTGACCCACATCAGGACCAAACAATTTGGTTCAGTCATCAGTTAGACTTTTAGACCAAATCGGATTTCGGTCTGGTCCTGCTTTTAACAAGGCTCAATGGAGGAATACATGTATTTTCATAAAGAAATTAAAGAGAATGAGGATTACAATTCATAACTTATTAAGTAGCTATTACAATGTAAAAATATAAGCCTATACCACCCAAAAAAAAATTGTTTGATGGCAAGATACAGCTTATTTAAGAGCTTCCCTTATTAAAAGAGGAAGCAAGTATGCTAACATTTGTTGGCTGCAGATGCTGCGAAAAAATGGTAACTCAAATGAATGTCATGTGAAACACATTTGCTAACGCGTGTGTTAGTCGCAAATGTTGTGCAACGAAAAGAAGAGAGTTGTTACTGTACGTATGGCCTAAAATAGGAAGTAATTTCGCGAAAGGGGGACAGTTGTAGCTGCAGCGCATGTGAGATGCACACCGTCTGCAGTCACTGCGTATGTCTCAGGATCAACCTCGATGTTTGGAAGTGCATAGTTAAGTTTCATATTGAGTTTAGTGAGCTTTCTGACGTTTTTCACACTTGTAACTGTTTTGTTGAGTCCGTAAAAGGTTTTTATATTGCAGTCCATAGCAGCTTGTTGGTCATTTATTAAATCAAATTACTGAACAAAGATCATAATGCATATCGTGGTAATGGAACAGGTGAAACTAGGTTTGTTGGGTCGATCTGATCCATTATGACTCGGACCCATGTTGACAGTTACCCAAAACGTCTTTTTGTTCACCTCTAAATTTTAGTACAAGTTCATAGTCGAATAACTGTCCTTGTGATTTGCATTAACTTTCATGCAGGGTCCTTTGACTTTTTTCTGATTCAGATAGTCATTGACTCCGAAACCCTTAAAATGTAAAATCCGCAAACTTTGTCTGATTACTTCGTTTATAAAGGACTTTGGTGTGAGAAATCGATAAGTGAAGAGTTAAATAAAACTATTATAGGTCAAGTTCAAGCGAAGATAAGATATATGTCCCCTTATTAAGACATGGGCAACACCTTATGTGCATTGTTTCGGTTCAACCCGATAAAGCTAGCTTGCGACAAGAATAAGCAAAAGCTTATTAAAATTACTAAATAAACAAATAGAAACATATATGCATAAAATTTTCTATTTTTAATTTAGCAAGTATGTCATGTACGAAACTAAATTAATAAAATATAACGATCTTGATTTACCTAGAACATTGATTAGAAGTAGGTAATACATAACACTCTCTCCGTCTCAAAATTATAGTCCACCGACAAAAAACACGCAGTTTAAGAAAAACATCATCATTACAGCTTTCTCTCTCTTACTTTTTGCATAATGACAGTTTTACCCTTAACCAATTAATTTATAATCTCTTTATAGTTTGTAATTATTAACTTAAGTGAGGATGCTATGGTAAACTTAATCTAACTTTCTTATCTATTTTTGGAAGTGGACAATCAATTTGGAACAACCCAAAAAAGAAATGTGGACTATAATTTTGAGACGGAGGTACATCAACAGATAAAAACATACATACACATGATTACTCATTTCTAATACAAGTAAAACCACTTGCAATACTCTATTTTGTTTGTATTTAAATCGATAATAATATATAATTAAAATTAAAAAAAGAAACCCGATCCCTAGCGTTGCACGGGTATTATATAACTCAGCACAAACCTGTAAGATAACATCTGGTTGCAAGAGCTTTAGTACTAAGCAGAAAAGTGGATATACACTTCGCACATTGTTCATGATTACTTCTTCTGTGTAGCCTTATACTAGTAATACAGGTAACACGTAGAGAGTTGAAAAATAGATGGATATGAGTATATGCTAGACTTTTTTTTTAATTTAACATTACATTTAAAACACTCAGAAACTGCTTAATATCCTTTTCGCAAAACAATGAATTTGGAAAATGTTAACTTGCTTTTCACCCAAGTACATTATTGAGCAACCAATATATGGTTTTGCAAAAAATTAATATTCGTGGCCCAAGGTTGCATACAATTTAATTTTTGTTGATTTTGAACATGAGAAGCAATTAATAACAGCTTATAGCTAGGATTGAACATTACATTTAAATAAGTTGTACAAGCAATTATGGACAATATACGAATATCTAAGCCACATATAAGAATACAATGAAGTTATTTTGGAAATGGGTTGCACTATTAATATGGGGAAAGACAAAAAGCTACACTTCAAATTATTTTAGAAACTACACCACACTATTTAATATTGACAAAACTCATAAAAAATTTCTGATTCATGTGATTTTATGACAAATTTTAGTCAAAGTTAATAAAAACATTAAAGTTGATTCACGTGAGCCCGTCTTTGAATGACGTCAATAAAATGATCATCGTCACCGGTGGTAGTAATATCAAGGGCCCCATGACACACATTTGTACGCATTCCCACATCTAGTCTTCCGGTTATCAACAAGGAACACCCATCGTAGATCATCCAATTCTCAGTCTTGATCCTTATTTTACTTGTTCGAACCTTTGTGAACTTCGAATATAATTTATTCGTTGCACCAAACCCAAACTTTGTTTGTGATCTAGTCGCAGCGGTGTCGATGCTCGATCAATAAAGAAGAACATGAGATACTTCGGGTCTTAACCACCGAAGTCCTACACACGACATATAAGAAGAGCGTATGTAAATGACTTGTTTAAGCTATCTAGTGAACTAATCCAGGAAAATTAACCTCAAACGAGTATCAAATAGACTCGTACAGATGAACATAATACAACTATGCCTTAGAAATTGTCACCAGAAGTCCATGAACAAACATATCTATGTAAATGTGTACTTTAAGCAAATTCAAGGTTTAAATAGATGATAACAAAATTATGAAGTTGTGTTAAGATGAGTCACTAGGAAACTTATATTCAAGGGAAACAGTAGCATACTTTTTGGTTTAAATAGTAGCAAACTCCAAAGCGATTGCGATTTTATATGTGATTGTTATACTTATACCATATATAAGGGAATTGTAACAAACTCTTAGAACAAAGGATTTAAACCTACTCCGAACCACAAAAACCTAAACTAGTAATGCTTATCCAATTTCGTCGCTAATTAGTTCGTAAACATTAACGATTAGGCTCACATCAGGTCATAACCTAGCATACAATGTTTAACTATTGGTTAGGACTTTCATCGAACAGTTAGGCGAAATGAGAATCATCAAACCCTTATTTTACATGGAATAATTCAGCTCAATAGTAAATCGGAGATAATAAAAGAGTTGCTACATTGATTAGGTTAAATTGATTTAAATCAAAAATAAACAAATTACTGGAAATGTATATTCGATCAAAATCAACTAATTGGATCAATCAACTTACATCGCAATTGTATCCAGCGGCGGAGGTGCTCGACTTCGGCGAGGAGCAACGGCGGATCGCGACCGTTAACCATGGAGACGGCGGCAAAGTGTGGCAGTCAGTCGGTGACCGTTAACCGTTGTGTAGGAGAAATGATGAAGAAGATAAGGGTTAACGATGAATGTGTAGGAATAAATGATGAACTAATTGGGGTTGTAAATGTGTTTTTTATTTTGGGGCATAACTTAAATGTTTTACCTAAGGCTTTTTTTTATTACATAGTGACGAGTTATTTCGTCACTTCAAGTTAATATTGTAGTATATGTTCTTTTCTAAAAATTGTATTATTTTTTTTGATTTATTTGACTTTTTGACTTGATATTGTGACCCGGTTAGGGCCTCTATCTTTTTAGATAGCTCGAAATCAGCATAAGTGAACCTTCAATATTCTTACCGCTAAGTCACCCCTTTTGGTTTACTATTTTTGTTACCGCATATGTTAATTTAAAATCATCGATTTTAATTTTGTTATCACTTAATACTGAGAATTTCATATACAAAAAATACGAGATTAGAGATTTTTTAATGATTAAGTGATGTTTTTATCTTAGTAGAACTAGTTTGATTTTGTGACAACAATTTCATCACTATATTGTAGGAGTGACAATAATTTAGTGACGAGTTATTTATTCGTGACTAAAGGTTGTTTTTAATGACGAAATTGCATGTCGTCATTAAATTTTCCGTCATTAAAGCTCTTTTTTTTTAGTGTCTTATGGACACTTAGCTACAAACGAATTCGGTTTCGGGAACATACAAATAGGGCCAGAGATCATTAGGGTTCAATATACTAAAATGTCATATTAGCCTATTAGGTAGGAGGGTGTCAAGGGCGGGAAGCACCTTTTCCTTAGCAGGAAATAGAATAATCTTGCACCAATTGTCACGGGAAAAGAGAAAGCAAACTAAAAGATTCCCTGAGCGGCTATAAAGTCCTTAATGAAAAACCAGAGAGATAAACTTGTTTGGATAAGAAAGGATAATATTTATTGGTTGTTGTGAAAGGCTATTTGTGTTTTGTGGGTATTTTTAGATGATAAAAAATATAAAAAAAATGAGTAAAAGAGAGAGAAGGTGACGCAATGATGGAGAGAACATTAAAGGAAAAGATTTTGAAGTGAAAAAAAGTTAATGTGTAGCTCATTAACGTATCAGATTTACTCAATCAACAAACTATTCCCTAAACTTATAGTGCTCTATATTGTAACATCTTATTAAGTTTAGTAATATAACAAATTAACATCATCACCCCTTAAACTCTATATTTCTTTACATCATTTTTTTACTACTATTATTTAAAAAAAAAAAAAACTATATTATTGTTATACCTCCATTTTGTAAATATAAAATAAATGTTTCCGTACCTGCTGCAATACGTGGGCGAATAAATCTATGTTATTTATGTATGGTGTTTAACTATTTTTTGATACATAGGCACTAAAAAATATTATACGAAGCTGTTGCGATTAATTTTGATCGTGTCCTCCTTTCGTGAATACTTAACATGAAACGCAACAAGAACAAGAACACCCAATCCATGAAAAATAATTTAATGATTGAAAATCTTATAACGGTATGAATCATAACAACTCACCTTCCAATTTAACAAAAGTCATTTCTTGATTGGTTGTGTTTCTTCAGTGAGGCATGTTATAATAAAACGTTATCTAATAGGCATCTTGGACCTTTATCCCTTAAATTAAAGTTATAATGCAAGTTTTCAAGTGTTTTTTCAAAGTCATTTGTATTATTAGTCAAGGAGTTAGTGGAGGATAGACAATAATTTGCTTATTTTCCTCTCGAATTTGTTTTCAATTCAATTGTCTTAGTCAGTCTCTTGAGTTCCAACAACAAAATATATATTGGTTTGTCCTATATGAACGATTATAGTATTATCTTTATCACCAATAATTACTATAGAAACTTTGACTAGTTAGTGTATTCTCAATCAAAAGTCATTCATTTCACTAGCTGTCTGACAAACTGTTCACATGCAAAAACTGAGGATAAAAAGCCAATACTTGTAATCATAATGTAACTTTTCAAAAATGAAGTCACCACAAGCAATAATTCACTTATCATCTTCCTATAGTATTTCAATTCTCTTTTACGGTCTCGCGATAACATGTCTTACTTCCGCCACCGTCTCTGCTTCCTGTGAGACTGATTATCACGCGTTGTTGTCATTTAAGTCAAAGATCACCCATGATCCATACAAAGTTCTAACCTCGTGGAACCATTCCTTTCATTTCTGTGACTGGAGTGGTATTTCATGTGGAAAGTGGCACAAACGAGTGACAGTTTTACGTCTGAAATCTCAAGGCTTAGAAGGCTTGTTGTCTCCTCATATAGGAAACCTCAGCTTCCTCCGTTACCTTTCTCTCACGAACAACAGCTTTCAAGGAACCATTCTTCATGAACTTGGTCATCTATCTAGGCTACGCCATCTTTATCTTAGTCATTCCAACAAACTTGTCTCGTTGTTCTAACCTCGAAGACCTTTGGCTCCATCGAAATGAGCTAACCGGAAGCATACCCAAGGAGATGAGTTTACTATCGAAACTTGCTTTTCTTGTAATTGAGAATAATAAGTTAACAGGTGGAATCCCACCTTTCGTGGGGAATATCACATCAATGGAAGTATTCTCTGTGAAAAAGAACCCTTTGGGTGGGAGCATTCCAGATACCTTGGGAATTGTAGAAAACTAAATGGGTTAGACCTTTCATACAATAGACTCGGTGGAAAAATACCCGAGCAACTTTTTCAACTTCCATTACTAACTAATTTTTTAGATCTTGGATCCAATAGCCTCTCTGACGTTAAAGACCTCAAGATGTTGAGTTATCTCGATTTATCATACAATAATCTATCAGACACCATTACTAGTAGCCCTGGTGAGTGTGTTAGCCTTACAACGTTAAACCTACGATGGAACCAATTTCAAGGCATAATACCATCTTCATTAAGTTCCTTAGGAGGATTGGAGGTACTCGACATTTCTCATAATAATTTATCAGGCAAAATCCCCCAATTCTTAGACAAATGGGTTTCCTTAAATTTTTTGAACCTGTCTTCTAATGACTTTGAGGGTGAAGTGCCAGTTGTAGGAGTGTTTGCCAATGCAAGTGCATTTTCGGTTTTGGGGAACAATAGGATGTGTGGTGGTTTGGTTACACTTAAGTTACCAAAATGCAAGAAAAAGGATAGTAAGAAGAAAAGGTTTCCTTTCTTCATATTTGTCTTTGTGATTGTACCGAGGTTGCTCATCGTATTATGTTGTGTGTATCTTTTGTGTACGAAGAAACGTAACAGTCAACCATCTCAATCTTCAGGAAATGACCGGTTCTTGAAAGTTTCATACAACGAGCTTCTCAAGGCTACTAATGGTTTCTCTTCAACAAATTTGATTGGTGAAGGTGGGTTCAGCTCTGTTTATAAAGGAATCCTCGATTCTGATGATCACGAATTTGTTGCGGTCAAAGTTTTACATCTTCAAAATCGAGGAGCCCGCAAAAGTTTTCTAGCAGAATGTGAAGCATGGCGGAATATTCGACACCATAATCTGTTGAAGATAATAACATCATGTTCAAGTGTTGATTTTCAAGGCAATGATTTTAAAGCTTTGGTTTACGAGTTTATGCCCAATGGAAGTGTACACGATTGGCTTCATTCAAGTGCAAATACATCGAAACTCAACCTTCTTCAAAGAATAAATATTCTCAGAGAAGCTGCAACCGCACATGATTATCTTCAAAATCGCTGCCAAACAACGGTTGTTCACGGTGACTTGAAGCCTAGCAACATTCTACTTGATGATGATATGGTGGCTCATGTTGGAGACTTGGGTTTAGCTCGGCTACTTGGTGCAGACTTAAACCAAAGCAGCTCAACCGGGGTAAAAGGAATAATTGGTTATGCACCTCCAGGTAATTCCACTTTTATTCCATGATGATTATATTTACTTACAAGTTACAGTTTGTAAACTAATCAATTAATTATTTTTTATTTGTAGAGTATGGTATCGGTAGCAAGATGACAAGTATTGGGGATGTCTACAGTTTTGAAATATTATTACTAGAGGTGATGACTGGGAGAAAGCCAACGGACAACATGTTCAATGAAGGTCTTAGCCTTTATAAATTTGCTTCCATGGCATTACCAGATCATGTAATTGATGTGATTGATAATGATGCAATTATGTTGCAAAGTACGGAAGCAACAATCTTCAAACCAGCAGATTTCCTTCATGACAATCTGCAATGACTACATAAACATAACTAGACTCAAGATAACTGCTATTTAATAATCATAGCAGCAGACATTCCTGAGCAAAGAGAGTTTAAGAGTTTATCCCAATCTTCAAACCCAAACACTCCTTTAATAACCATAGATTTCCAAACCTAACAATTTCATGAAATTTTCCAGTCTGCAAGCCTTTAATAACCTAACCATCCAAATTAATGATAATTTCATTTACTACCAAACAGGAATACATTATAATAACGGAAAATAGAAAAGCTTGTGAAGCAAAGGTTTTCAAAACCAAGATACACACCATCTGTTTAAACCTTTATTTCAAACACCAGTAGGCATATAACAGGTTTTCTGATCAACAAGGGAGGTATGGTTAACCTTTAGTTAGGGCAAAGTAGCTTCTACCAAAATAGCCACCAGTTGTAAAAATGTCTATTTTGATGAATTTCCCCCTAAACTATCGACTTTCAGAGTCCAATTCAACTTGAGCTATACCAGGAGTTCTCCTTGAAGTTTCATATCTTCCATGACGCGGTGACGTCTCATCCCTATATCTCCATGAGACCACACTACCGTCACGCCTATCATATTCTGGTGAACACGCCTAGAACGCTGATGATCACCACTTCTGGAACTTCTAGATGAAGGGGTACCACACTGCAACATCCGAGCACAAAATCAGTATTAGGTATGGACGCAAATCTGATATAACATTCATACGCAAATTACAACTTTGATTGCCAGTTGCAGATACAAAAGTTTGATCATGTTAACAAGATCAAAAACCTTATCTCACACAGCCATGTAACCTCAGAAAAGTGAGGTAGAAGCATATCTAGCAGATCCGGCTATTCTAGCCAAGACCCGGTCATAACCGGCCATAACCGCTCATAACCGGCCAGACCCGACCATAACCTGCCAAGACCCGGCCATAACCGGCCAGACCCGGTCATAACCGGCCATAACCTGCCCAGAAGACCCGGACAAAAGACTTCGTCGAGGGTCCGGCCAAGAATCGGTATCAGAACCCCGCCATATCCGGCCAGACCCCGACAAGACCGGCCATAACTGGCCTGACCCGGCCATAACCGGTCAGACCCGGCCATATCCGGCAAGACCCGTTAACAATGATTGAAAAATCTTTTACTCCATAATTCACATAGCGACACGATTGAAAAATCTTTTCTACACACCGGTAACAAATAGGAAACTTACTATGGATAAACGGTTAATTGAATCGAAGAAAAACGTAAAATTCCGTTAACCGTGTTTTCGGTTTCGATTAAGGTGCAGGATAATAACAAATCGAAACTCCCTCTAACCAACCGTCCATGAACACCCCTAGCCAAAGTCACTTTACTTTGTAAAACACAGCTCATTATACACACCCAAATTCTACAAACATCATCTCAACGGTTCACCTAAAATCACGTACACCATTTCTAATCGAAACCAAAGTTTTAATACTTAGAGCACTACATGCCCATTAGTCAAAGGGCTCGTTTTATAGTAAAAATGTTGTCATTTCTTGCATTTTTCTCCTATAACACAAAACTTAGAACTCAACCCAAGCATATCCTCTCTCCATCACTACTATAACTTCCCTTGTAAGTTGTGCACACCAAGTGCTTTTATGTGAACTAAAAGTGACTAAAGTATAAGAAATAAAAGTAAAAGGACTAAAGTTGACAATGTTACAATCCTTGTAACTGCCCGATAGCAATAAAGTTATCATTCCTTTCATGGATATACTAATATTTAGCGGGTATTTGTTTAACTTTATATGCGAGCTTAGAAACTTATATGATTTTCTCTTATATTTCATAAACACTAATTTTCGGGTTTATTTTAAAATTTTAGGCTTATACATGTTTATTATATGATAATAAACTAATATAAGCCCAAAGATCTCAAAATAAGCCAAAAAAATAAACACCCCTAATACTAAGGTTCGGTTAACACTTCTCACTATTCTAATTGCGAAATTGAAACGCCCAGTAATGCAAAATAAAATTATTAATTTTTTTTAATTTGGGGTGCAGACCCCATTTGGTCGGCAGCCAAATGGACTTGACCTGCGCGGCTGGGTGAAAAACCTGCGGCCAAATAGGTTTGCCTGCGGCTAAAATGTTGCTGGTAGTTAACATTTCTAACACAGTTTTCCTCGAATTCATACTTGCACTTATTGTTAAAATTTAAAACATTGCAGAAGCATCATACATGTATTAAATATCATGTATGCAAATGGACTTTGCATACAAACAGGTGAAAGCATTTTTTAAATGAATAAAGGGTGTTTATTTCTTCAAAATCATAATTTTGAGTTCAATCACAATAACCAAAATAGTATCCCGTTTTAAATTAATATAATTGTTATTTATATTTGTTCTTATAAATAGAAGAAATATGAAGTTATCAAGTTTCAAAAAATTTCGTCCAGTCAAAAAAGCATAATGGTTGGTTATGCTTAAGACTTAACCGGGCCGAGGACACAAAATGAGAAAAATAGTGAACCGATGACCGGATCAAAATATGTTTGGCTTGGTCAGGTTCGCTCCAATTTCTCGGTTTCGTTCGGTTTGCAGTCAATTATGCTCAACCCTAGTCTATAGTACATATAAATAGAAAGGAGAATTACATGTATATCCTTCTTAAAAGTCAATCTTATATAAATATCTTTCTTACTTTTATAATTACATCAACGTCCTTCTCAAACTTAAGAATGATATATATGTCCAAAAATCAATTACACTTTTAAGAAGTATAAAAGTATTGCAAAACACATGTAATTCATGCGTAAATCACATGTGATTTACCTCAACAACATGTATATTACGTCTATGAATAAGTAAAAAACTAAAATAGTTAAAGTAATAGACTTGTTCCATTGAATACATCTTACAATGCAACTTTCAATACTTCACAAAAAAATAGTTAGAAACGCCCATAGATAAATTAATAAAATTCAAGTGTTAAAACTTGACCAAAAAAAAACACTATAAGACACAGTCACACAACCTTAGACATATTTTTCGCAATTACGTCTGACATTACTTAATCGGGTTCACGTTGATCTCTGTTGTTTAATGATTTATCAATTAAGTGAAGCCTCGATTCATCATCAATTTAATTTTCAAACTGCTTAGCCAAATTAAACATGCTCTCTCGCATGCACATTCAACTCTTTTAAAAATATCTTTATAGTGTACTTGAACCTCAAACGCTTCAACATGTTGAACTAAATATCTGACTCAACACCAAGACCAAATTCCCATATTAATCACATCTTTGGATCAACTTTTTGTAATTACCGTGCAATCAATTAAAATAAGATAAATTTAACTGTTAAATAAAACTAAGTACAAATCTAATGTAATTTGTACAAATCACATGTGATTTGTACTAAAATCAAAAAATTAAAAAAAAACGAGTAAATGAACATCTTTGACAGCATGGTACTCTCTTTCTCTTGTTCATCAATCAAATTATAATCTCATACAGATTCATATTAGGAAGCCTTGTCATAAAAGCACTTTCTTACACCATCAATAGAAAACATTAACGAAACTAGTCCAACACACTACAAATATTTGACCTAGTTTACTATGACAACTACGGGATCCAAAAATATTCTATTATCTTTTGTAATTCCATAGGATAGAACATAACCAAGGATCAAATAACAGTAGAAAGACATATCATGTCAGCATAGTTATCAACCCACGTGGCAATCTTTTGTGTCGCCCCGTCTAGGCACAAGACGCCACATCTCTACATAAGATTGTGCAGCACTAAAATGTAGCACTTGGCATTGATACAAGTCAAAAATAGTATGACGGGTTTTAAGTGAAACAAATAATACACCTAAACGGGTTTTCATATATGTCATTTTACTGTTTAGTATATAAATTTATGGTACTAACAAGTTGACAATCTGCAATGTCGAATTAAAAATATAAAAGTTAGGAATTTACTATCTTTAAAAAGTCAACTCTGTCTTGCAAGCTATTCAAAGATTTTTCATTTTCGTTCTCATCAATATCACGAGAATACTAGCAAATGGTTACCTATTTATATCATTGCACGACTGCCCATTTTTCCCCATTTAAGTTTAAGGTTTAAAAGTAATCAGCAAAATTATACATAAACTACTTACACTTCTAAAAGTTGAAAAAAGGGAAAGCTACATGAGGCAACTTCTAACACAACTATTGTTTGGGTGAAATGACTTGTCAACCATGAAAAATGTTGGACGTTGTGAAAGATGTTGACAAAACTTTGAAAAAATGGCAGGGAATTATTGATGAGTTAAAGGTTAAAAAGGCTATGCGTGCATGGAAAGCTTTTTTCAGAGAAATTGAACATCGCGAGATGGAGACGCGCCAACAATTAATGATGCACATCAACGAAACTCAGAGGCGTACCTTTGAAAAAAGGAAATTTGTTGAAGCTATGAAGAAACTTTAAATGAGTGATGATGTTGTTATTCAATTGTGTTTTGTGTTGTTCTTCTATATGTTATTGACAATAAAGTAATATCATTAAATCTTGACTTTTACAGCATTGAATAGTTTTGTGTTTTGTGTTGTTCTTGAGCATTGACTACTTTTGTATGTTGATGTTTCGATAAGTTTGACTTTTACAAGTCAATTTGGGTTACAATGACTCAGGTTAGGGACCAACGGTGACTATTTGGTTATCCTTCCTTGTAGAATGTTTGTTTAAATTTGTTGTTAGAATGACTCATTTAGATATTTGGGGTATTTTGGGTCTGTCCAAGGCATATTTCAGATCTGTTTGTTATGATATAATTTTGAATGATGAAGTGATTTGTTGTGATTCGTTTGACTTTTCCAAGTCAATTTGGGTAGTTTAAAAAAGAATACTACTTTAAATACTACTTGATCAACTACATAACAAACAATACAAATCATTTGAAAACCTTAAATACAAAATATATTTATATTCATTCAATGTTAAGAACCATAATCACATACTCAAAAAATGACTAAACGAGTAAGCCACCACAAACCAAATACCAACCAAAACCTAACTTAATGTCACTAAGTTCATTTTACTAACAAAGGTATGCTTCTCACGATCACTAAGATGGGATTCAAAAGTTTTTTTGCAGAATGTGAAGCATGGCGGAATATTCGACACCGTAATCTGTTGAAGATAATAACATCATGTTCAAGTGTTGATTTTCAAGGCAATGATTTTAAAGCTTTGGTTTACGAGTTTATGCCCAATGGAAGTGTACACGATTGGCTTCATTCAAGTGCAAATACATCGAAACTCAACCTTCTTCAAAGAATAAATATTCTCAGAGAAGTTGCAACCGCACTTGATTATCTTCAAAATCGCTGCCAAACAACGGTTGTTCACGGTAACTTGAAGCCTAGCAACATTCTACTTGACGATGATATGGTGGCTCATGTTGGAGACTTTGGTTTAGCTCGGCTACTTGGTGCAGACTTAAACCAAAGCAGCTCAACCGGGGTAAAAGGAACAATTGGTTATGCACCTCCAGGTAATTCCACTTTTATTCCATGATGATTATATTTACTTACAAGTTACAGTTTGTAAACTAATCAATTAATTATTTTTTATTTGTAGAGTATGGTATCGGTAGCGAGATGACAAGTAGTGGGGACGTCTACAGTTTTGGAATATTATTACTAGAGGTGATGACTGGGAAAAAGCCAACAGACAACATGTTTAGTGAAGGTCTTAGCCTTCATAAATTTGCTTCCATGGCATTACCGGATCATGTAACAGATGTTATTGATTATGATGCAATTGTGTTGCAAAGTACCGAAGCTAATGCAAAGAAAGTGGAAGAATGTTTGGTTGCAATTATCAAGATTGGAGTATCATGTTCTATGGATTCCCCACCACAACGAAAGAAAATTGAAATTGTTGTCAATGAGTTTCAGAATATTATCGATGTGCTTCAAAATATATAAGGTACTCTGTTCTCCCTTTTTTAGAATGTGATTTTACATGAGTTAGTCAATAATCATCACTAAAATGGTTTTATTCTTGTCTTTTTCAACTCTTGCAGGTATAACGGAAAATAGAAAAGCTTGTGAGGCAAAGGTTTTCAAACCAAGATACACACCATCTGTTTAAACCTTTATTTCAAACACCAGTTAGGCATATAACAGCTTTTCTGATCAACAAGGGAGGTATGGTTAACCTTTAGTTAGGGCAAAGTAGCTTCTACCAAAATAGCCACCAGTTGTAAAAATGTCTATTTTGATGAATTTCCCCCAAACTTTTTCCAACTTTAATTAAGAAGTCCAATAAACTTGAGCTATAAACCAGGAGTTCTACTTGAGCTAAACTTTCGACTTTCAGAGTCCAAAAATAGTATGTCTTTTCGAATTAATATAATTGTAATTTATATTTGTTTTTTATAAATAGAAGAAATATGAAGTTATCAAGTTTCAAAAATTTTGGTCGAGTCCAAAAAGCATAATGGTTGGTTATCTTTAAGATTAAACCGGACTAAGGACCAAAAATGAGAAAGGACCAAAAATGAGAAAAATGGTGAACCTCGGTTTGGTTCGATCCTCGATCTATTATGGTCAACTCTAGTCTATACTAGATATAAAGCGAAAACACATTCGCTTAGAACTTAAAAACTCAAAAAATGAGTAATGTTGTTAGAATGAAATACTTCTACATATGAAAGACAACGCAATCTTTCACGGAGTAAGTATTTAAATAGTTAATTACAATTTAAAGCACTAATTTTTTTATCTCTCGCTTATTGTGTTTGTTTTTCAGATGTTTTATGTCAGACTTGCCAATGTCTCGCTTATTGTGTTTTATGTCAGACTTGCCAATGTCTGCAAGAGAAGAGATGGATCAGAAGTATTTAAGACAAAAAATAATTAAAAAAAATTATTTTTGTCTCTTATGTCTTAAAATAAACAAACACACTTCTTTCATTTCCTCTTCTCGCTTGCCGACATAAGAAAAAAACAAACACACTTCTTTCATTTCCTCTTCTCGCTTGCAGACATAAGAAGAAAAAAACGCGCTTCTCTCATTTCCTGTTCCCGCTTGCAATGAAAAGTGAAAAAAAGTGCTTCTTTAAAAAAAACAAACACTTAAAAAAACTAAACACACATATCAACGCTACTATATACCGTCGCTATTATGCGCAAGTAATCGTCTACTTTAAATAAATTGAAAAAAAAACATAAGAGAAATAAAACATAAAAGATTAAAGTTAACAACCGTTAAGTGACTGACCTATAGCAAAAGAGTTGATGAATCATTCATTTCATGGAGGGATATACTAATAAAGATTCAGTCAACACTTCATAACATAACATACAGCCTTCATTCTCAATCACTGGTAATTTTTCAAATTCATTTTTATAATTTTTGATTGAAATCTGTGTTTGATTTTACGATTATAACTGTTTTTATATATAAAAAAATATATATGAAGAGAAGATGAAGTTATCACCAAGAGAAGTAGAGAAGTTGATGTTACATAATGCTGGTTTTTTGGCTCAGAAGCGTCTCGCTCGCGGTTCACGGCTTAATTACACTGAAGCCGTTGCGTTAATTGCTACTCAGGTAGTACATCTTCTAAAATAATTGTCCTCGAGAAAAAAGACAGTTTAAGAAAAAACATAATTATTTGCGTTTTTGCTCTGTTACTTTTTGCATAATGACAGTTTGATATAGGATAAATATGCAATTCAACAATCATAATTATCCCATAATTAGGATTCCATCATCATAATTATCCCTAAATTGGCTCCATGATTATTGCCTCTATATTTCAGTTCTTATTTATTGAGCTCTCTTTCCTATATATATGAGGCTCCCTTGTGTATTGAAAACATAAAAAATATAAACTATCAAAAAAAAAACAAAACTATATAAATTTTTTTATGGTACCAGAGCGGTCTTCGTGAAGATCCTACGACCAAAACCAAACCTAAAAACGCTATGGCTGTCGATAGTGGAAAAATCAGCAGACAAAACCAAAAGAAGGAGGAATACGCCCATGATTCTCCATACTATCTCCATCCCTCTGATTACCCAAGACAGAAAGACGTGAAACGGAGCAGCAGCAAACCAGTAGGAAATTACACAAACTGTGGAAAGATGGGCACAACAGGGGATGGTTCTTTGAAACTCGATAGGTTTAACCCAGATTGTGGCCGGAAAAGGCAAGCAGACAAGGCAAGCGCGGCGAGCTTGTGTTGAAGCAGAAAAGAGGCCCTATTTGCCGGTTTTACGTCGACTTTCAATATCAATCAACAATTCTATGAAATTCTGTCCCCAAACAAAAGAAGGTGCGAATGAGAAGAAAGTGATCAAGATCAACCTAGCAGGTAACATAGATAAAGAAGGTAAGTGGATATTTGACTCGCGCACACCGAGTATTACTCTGAATGATTCCATACTTAAAAATAAAAGAAAAAGAGGTTACGGCACGCCAGAACCATACAAATGGTGAAGCTGTACCAGTAGAAGGAAGAGGAGAATGTGCTCTTCCAAGTGGGGCAATTATTAAAGATGTCCTTCATGTCCCAAAATTTAAATGCAATTTGCTTTCTGTTAGTAGATTGTCTAAGGAACTTCAATGTGCTGTTACATTTTTTCCTGAATTTTGTATCATGCAAGACTTGTATTCGAGGACATTGATTGGAGCGGGTGATTGCGAAGATGGTCTGTACAAGATGGGGATGTTTGAAAATAATCGGCATGCTATGATGACTACACAAAGTATGTGGCACAAAAGATTAGGTCACCCATCGAGTTCTAGATTATATCATTTGGATTTTTTTTAAAACACTTCTTTGGATTCTAAGTTTTTTTGTGATTCTTGTGTTAAAGCTAAGTTTACGAGATTGCCATTTCCAATTAGTGTCACTAAGACAAATGCTTGTTTCGAATTAATACATTGTGACATATGGGGAAAATATCGCACGCCTTCTCTCTTACACTGCAAACTTTTTTAACAATAGTTGATGATTTTAGCCGATCCGTGTGGGTTTTCCTTCTCAAGCACAAGGATCAAGCTAGCATTTGCCTCGTTGACTTTCACAAAATGGTTAAAGTCCAGTTTGAGAAAAATATCAAAAGAATAAGATGTGACAATGGTGGGGAATTTGTTTCAAACAAAATGATTGATTTTTATGCAAGGGAAGGGATTGTGCTTGAAACTTCGTGCCCACATACACCCCAACAGAATGGTGTAGTGGAACGAAAACATACACCTGGCACCGCTAGAAACAGCACGCGCCCTTAGAAAATTCGCGGACAATTTACCACCCACAAGATTTTGGGGAGAATGTGTCTTAACGGGCAAGCCACATGTTTATAAAAAACCGTTTCCATCTGAAGTGCTTTGAGAACAAAACGCCCTATGAAATCTTACACAACTCAAAACCCAACTATGATCACATGAGTTTTCGGGTGTTTTAGCTATTATCGGAGCGTTGAGAACAAAGGAGACAAGTTTGAAGTTAGGGGAGGACCGGGGGTTATACTTGGGTAATACCCACCCGGCAACCAAAGGATACAAAGACCTACGATCTCCAACATAGAAAAATGGTGACCTCTAGAGATGTCAAATTTTTAGAAAATATTTTCCCTTTTGCTCGAAGCATTACTGAGGAAGAGGAGATTTTTGTTTTCCCTCAAAAATGGGATGATGAAAATGATCTAGACAATAATGGGCTGAACCAAACACGGCCCAATGATGATATTGATGAACACCCTTCTTTTTTTGGTACCGAACCGCAAAAAACCCATAATGGACCAAATGAAGAAACAAATGAGCCTGCCGTGTCAGGTCCAAACCAAGACAAAGAACCTCATCTCGTTTGTGATGATCAAAATGAGACGGGGTTTGAAACCATTAGTGAAACACATGGGCCCACAGTTGAACATGCAAGACCTACACGAAGCAAATCACGACCTGCACGACTTGATGGTTTTGAAGTCAACCTACCCCCATCATTAGACCATACGCAATCATCGCTCCATCAAGGCTCCTCCACGGTACATCCCTTAGCACATTTTATTTCCTATGATAACTTTACTAACATTCATAAAGCCTTCAGTTGACGGCGCATTACCACAAATAAGGAGCCTAACACTTCAAGCACTGTGAAGGTGCAAATGGATAGAAGCCATGAAGCTGAGAACCAAGCTACTTGAAGAAAATAAGAACCTTTGGACTTTAAGAAGAACTTCCAAAAGGAAAGCGAGCGATTGATTCGAAATGGGTCTACAAAATCAAGTACAAGCCGAATGGAGATGTTGAGCGGTACAAGGCACGCCTTGTAGCTAAAGGCTGCACACAGATGGAAGGAGTTGATTTCTATGAAACCTTCGCTCCTGTTGCAAAGCTAGTAACAGTGCGCACCCTCTTGACCGTCGCTGTAAAGCGTAATTGGCATATTCACCAACTTGATGTGAACAATGCTTTTTGCAATAAAAAGCTACCAAAATAGCCACCAGTTGTAAAAATGTCTATTTTGATGAATTTCCCCCTAAACTTTCGACTTTCAGAGTCCAATTAAACTTGAGCTATACCAGGAGTTCTACTTGAGCTAAACTTTCGACTTTCAGAGTCCAAAAATAGTATGTCGTTTCGAATTAATATAATTGTAATTTATATTTGTTTCTTATAAATAGAAGAAATATGAAGTTATCAAGTTTCAAAAATTTTGGTCGAGTCCAAAAAGCATAATGGTTGGTTATCTTCAAGATTAAACCGGACTAAGGTCCAAAAATGAGAAAAATGGTGAACCGGATCGAATCGAAATATGTTTGTCTTGGTCCAGTTCGCTCTGATTTCTCGGTTTGGTTCGATCCTCGATCTATTATGGTCAACTCTAGTCTATACTAGATATAAAGCGAAAGCACATTCGCTTAGAACTTAAAAACTCAAAAAATGAGTAATGTTGTTAGAATGAAATACTTCTACATATAAAAGACAACGCAATCTTTCACGGAGTAAGTATTTAAATAGTTGATTACAATTTAAAGCACTAATTTTTTTCACTCTCGCTTATTGTGTTTGTTTTTCAGATGTTTTATGTCAGACTTGCCAATGTCTGCAAGAGAAGAGATGGATCAGAAGTATTTAAGACAAAAAATAATTAAAAAAAAATATTTCTGTCTCTTATGTCTTAAAATAAACAAACACACTTCTTTCATTTCCTCTTCTCGCTTTCCGACATTAGAAAAAAACAAACACACTTCTTTCATTTCCTCTTCTCGCTTGCAGACATAAGAAGAAAAAAACGCGCTTCTCTCATTTCCTGTTCCCGCTTGCAATGAAAAGTGAAAAAAAGTGCTTCTTTAAAAAAAAACACTTAAAAAAACTAAACACACATATCAACGCTACGATATAACGTCGCTATTATGCGCAAGTAATCGTCTACTTTAAATAAATTGAAAAAAAAAACATAAAAGATTAAAGTTAACAACCGTTAAGTGACTGACCTATAGCAAAAGAGTTGATGAATCATTCATTTCATGGAGGGATATACTAATAAAGATTCAGTCAACACTTCATAACATAACATACAGCCTTCATTCTCTGGTAATTTTTCAAATTCATTTTTATAAATTTTGATTCTGATTTGTGATTGATTGTATTGATTTTACGATCATAACTGTTTTTATATATAGAAGATATATAAGAAAAAAAGATGAAGTTATCACCAAGAGAAGTTGAGAAGTTGATGTTACATAATGCTGGTTTTTTGGCTCAGAAGCGTCTCGCTCGCGGTTCACGGCTTAATTACACTGAAGCCATTGCGTTAATTGCTACTCAGGTAGTACATCTTCTAAAATAATTGTCCTCGAGAAAAAAGACAGTTTAAGAAAAAACATAATTATTTGCCTGTTACTTTTTGCATAATGACAGTTTAACCCTTATTAAAATAATTAGAAATGATTTATAGTTAAGCCTGGTGTGTTTGGAATTTTGGATGCGAGCTTAAGCTTATCAAAGCTTTTATAAGTTCAAGCTAATGAAAACGAGGTTTGGTGTGTTTGTTGTTTCATTTTGAGTATTTGAATGAATGGTAGATTTGAGAAATTATTTATAGGTAAGCCTAACAATATGATGACGTCACTCGGCATTACTGAGATGTAGAGAGAGTAAATGTGAAAGACATGTGTCAATGAATTAGACATACTTTTTGTAACGCCCCCAAACTGGGAAGCAGGTTAGCTTACTTGGTTTTGGGCTTATGTTTCTCATCTCACTTTTTGTGGCTCACTTTCAATATAAGCTACAAAAAGAGAGTTTATGAAACATAAGCCCAAACCAAATAACCCATAAGCCGAAACAAACACTTTGTGTTAGCTTATTAACCAAACTCATGAGCTTGTATAGGTTTAGAAAGCCCCATAAGCCCACTTTTTTCAGCTAATAAGCTTATGCCCTTAAATTAGCTATAAG
>BQNB010099834.1:0-22056 GCA_026074375.1 Tanacetum coccineum | reverse complement strand
AAAACGTTGTTCCTTACACCTTAATGATCCTACATCTTGAAGGAATTTTGTTTTTACAAGGTTTTAATTTCGAAAACCCTAAAAAATCAAATTAGGGTTCTTAAAAAAATTAAAACTGAATGAAAACTAAAATTAATAAAGGGGTTTTGTTTATTTTAGGGAGTTAATAACTCGTCTTTAACAGTTTTTTAATACAGATAACTCTTGAGTGAGATTTGTGTGATTTTGTATGTCGAACATGTGCGTTTTGAGTTTTTCAATAAGAAAAGTATGTAGGTTTTGTGTTAGATAAATGTTAAATGTCTTATTGAATGTGTGTATGCTTTGAAATACATATATGTTGTGTTTGATTCTTGGGTAATAATGAATGTTTGGTTTTGTATGCTTATTTGTACTATTTTTGTAGACCTAACCGAATGCGCAGTTCCTTTAGAGACCGAATTCGCAGTTCCTTTATTAACCGAATTGGCAATTTCCTTTAAAGACTAAATTCGCAGTTCCTTTAGTGACCGAATTCACAGTTCCTTTATAAACCGAATTGGTAATTTCCTTTAGAGACCGAATTGGCAGTTCCTTTAGAGACTGAATTTGCAGTTCCTTTAGAAACTGAATTGGTAATTTCCTTTAGAAACCGAATTGGTAGTTTCCTTTAGTGACCGAATTCACAATTGGCTTTAGTAACCGAATTCGCAGGTTGACTTTAGTGACCGAATTTGTAGTTTTTCCTTAGAAACAGAATTCATAGTTTGCTTTAGTATCTGAATTCACAGTTTACAATTGTGACCAAATTCGCAGTTTTCAATTGTGACCAAATTCATAGTTTTCAATAGTGACCAAATTCGCAGTTTACACTTAATCAACCAGATTCAATCATACTTAAAGGAAACAAAAGGCTAAATATCATAAACACTTAGATTCTAATTAGAAGGTGACTTAAAACTTGTGTTAGGTAGCAAATTTAAAATTGGTTATCTTTGGAATCTAATCAAGTTAAAATTGGATTAAATTACCTAAGCCAAATTAAGTTCACTCTTTCCATGATTAGCTCTCTAAATGTGTTGCATGCCTTAAATGCCATATCCAAAAAAGGTCTTTATAGTGTCTTATATAAACTTGTTTATATATAAAATATATTGATTCTTTCTTAGCAGAATCATAAGTATCACAAAAGAACAACAACAAGCCCTTGACGATGCTCTTGTTCTACAAGAACAACGCCTAAGGATTGGTAATTGCAACTACAGATTGAGCACCACATTCAAGCCTAAGGAACCTACTTTTTAAGTTGCTTTGGATGTTCTTTCTCTCATACCGTTTTATCAAGCCTTCTTGATCTCTGCAAGAGTTCCCTCCATCTAAATGCATGAATTTTGGGCTACAGCTTCTTTCCACAAGCATTGCATCGAATTCAAGTTGAACAATAAAAGATATTCTTTTGATGTGGAAACTTTTAGAGACATGCTCCCGATTTGGCCAAATCTACCGGGACAGAAGTTTGTAGATCCTCCATTTAAAGAGGAAATACTTGCTTTCATGAGAGAACTTGGCTACCCCGGAAACATCAAGTCACTCTCTGATGTCAAAGTTGAAATTCTACCTCAACCTTGAAGAACATTTGGAACCATCATCAATAAATGTCTAAGTGGTAAAGTAACTGGACTTGACCTACTTCGTCTTTCTCGGGCTCAAATCCTTTAGGGTATGTATCACGAGAAGAATGTTGACCATGTCTACATTCTATGGGAAGACTTAGTCTATCAAATCGAAAACAAGCTGTCAAGAAAGAACAAAGACATGTATTATCCAAGATTTATGAAAGTCATCATTAATCACTTCATGTCACAAGATAAATCAATTCCAAGAAGGAACAAGGTGGACTGACACATGGCTAATGATGACCATATTCTCACCACAATGAGATTCATCCCTCAGCATAAAGTTGTTCAAAAGTACAGTGCCATTCTTCCTGATAATATAACTAATCAAGCAATGAAGGAGTCAGAAGCGTATAAGACTTACTATGGTCTTGCTACTAGAAAGGTGATTCCAAAACCAAAGTATGTACATTGATCTACCAGGATGAAGACAGATCAAGCCCCTAAAGCTTATCCAAGTAAAAGACTTAAAACTACAACTAAGGTGGCTAAATCAAGAAAGAAAAAGCTACCTGCTCAAGGATTGGAGACTCTATCAGAAATAGCATTATCTGAGGCTGAACAAATGAAAATTTCCATCGAAAGAAGCAAGACATAACTCTACAGCTCTCACGCCAGCAGTTCAGGTGTAGATGAAGGAACTAGTGTTATACCAGGGTTTCCCGATGTACCTACATATGGATCTGAAGATAAACATATTTCTTGGAAGTTAAGTGACAATGAAGATGATGATGAAGTAAGCAAGAGTAAAGATGTTGGGATTAAAAGACTTCTTGATGATCTTAGAGTTACTGCTGATAAGGTTTGTGTTATTACTGCTAGCATAAAGTTAGTGTTGTTCATTAACTTTAATGAAAAATATGCTAAGTAGTTAGTAATGCTAGTGTAACTTAGTTAGTACTGATAGTGTATATTAGTACTGCTAGTTACTACTACTAGTATATGTTAGTACTGCTAGAGTAAAGTTAGTATTGCTAGAGAAGATTGAAGAAAATATTCTAAGTAGTTACTACTGCTTGTACACAGTTAATGCTGTTGGTGTATAAGTTACTACTGTCAGTGTTCAGAGTTAATGCTGCTATTACAAAGTTACAACTACTAAAAAGATTAAGACTGCTAGAAGATTTTCTACTATAAGAGAAAGGATAAAGACTGCTCAGAGAAAAGATAAAGATTGATTGGAGATCAAGATTACTTAGTTGATAAGGATTGTTATTTAGAGAATAGATCTTTGAGAATATTCTAAGTTTTAGGAATATATTATAAATCGACTAGGATTCCTTGGTGTATAAAAGGAGGTCCTAGGGCATAGTTTTTGATATCTTTTGTTTTGATATCGTTATAGCTTCAAGGTTTTGTAACCCTAATACTAGTTAGAGTATTCTTATTAATATATTGAAGCTTTGTTTGTTAATCTGTGCGATCATTAGAATTACTATCCTATTGCATATTCTTCTTATTGATCAAAGATTAGATTCCGCATAATCTTTGATATATTTTACAAAGTTTCTATCATAGTTGTGTAGGATTTATCTTGCATAACTAAACCTTACACACGCTAAGGAATTCAAGATCCATTTAAGTAGGATCAACAAGTGGCATCAAAGCTTGTTGCTTTGAAAAACTTTGCTAGGAAGACATAGATCAAGACTCAACACATATAGTAGCTGCATCAAAAGTGCATATGCTCAAACCAGGTAAGTATGAGCTTTGGAGGATTGATGATAGGAAATACATGCCAGATGATTGGTGATAATTTTTCTTATGGGAAGTCATAAAGAATGGTAATGCACCTCCAATAACAAAAATTGTTAAAGGTGTTGAGACTATAATTGCTCCTACAACTACTGAAGAAAAGGTACAAAGGAGGTTAGAGTTGAAGGCAAGAAGCACTTTATTGATGGGCATCCCTAATGAACATTAATTAAAGTTTAACTCCATCAAAGATGCCAAGTCATTGTTGCAGGCTATTGAGAAGAGGTTTGGAGGGAATGCTGCTACTAAAAAGACTCAGAGGAATCTTTTAAAGCAGCAGTATGAAAATTTTACTGCATCTAGCTCAGTGGTGTTAGATCAAACCTTTGATAGGCTTCAAAAGCTTATCAGACAGTTGGAGATTCACGATGAAAGTATCTCACAAGAAGATGTGAATCAAAAGTTCTTAAGAAGTCTGTCACCAGAATGGAACACACATACCATTGTGTGGAGGAACAAGCCTGAGATAGATATATTAAGCTTGGATGATCTTTACAACAACCTAAAGATCTATGAACCAGAGGTCAAAGGGACATCAAGCTCAAGCACAAACACACAAAACGTAGCATTTGTGTCCTCAAACAGCACTAGCAGTACAAATGAGCAGTTAATACAGCTTATGGTGTTACCACTGCTAGCACTCAAGCTACTGCTGTTAACTCAACAACAATTGATAACTTCAGTGATGCTGTTATCTATGCTTTCTTTGCAAGTCAATCAAATAGTCCATAACTTGACAATGAGGACTTGTAACAAATTAATCTTGATGATTTAGAAGAGATGGACTTGAGGTGGCAGATGGCTATGCTAAAGCTCACTGTTAATGGTAATGAGACCATTGGGTTTGATAAGTCAAACGTAGAGTGTTACAACTGCCATAAAAGGGGACACTTTGCAAGGGAGTGTAGGGCTCCTAGGAACCAAGAAAACAGGAATAGACAGAACACAAGAAGGGTTATGCCAGTAGAGACAACTACTTCTAATGCTTTGATGTCTTGTGATGGTACAGGTTATGATTAGAGTGATCAAGCAGAAGAAGGTCCAACTAACTTTGCACTCATGGCTTACTCTTCTACAAGTTCTAACTCTGAGGTATATAATGATTCAAACTGTTCATCATCTTGTTTGGAAAATATTAAATCTCTTAAAGAACAAAATGAACAAATGTTAAAAGACTTAAGGACATCTAAGTTAAATGCTATTACTTATAAAACATGTTTAGAGTCTGTAGAAGCAAGTCTTATAGTTTATAAGAAAAATGAGTCTGTTTATGAGGAAGATATCAAGGTCTTAAAACATAAGATTCATTTAAGAGAAGTAGCCATTACAGAGCGTAGGAGAAAGTTAAATCTGGCTCAAAAACAAAAAGATGAAATTCAGCTAACAGTAGAAAATTTTGAGAATTCATATAATAGCTTAAGCAAAATAATAGACTATCAAATAGTTGATAAGTGCAAAACAAGTTTTGGGTATAATGCTGTTCCACCTCCCTATACAGGAAACTTTATACCTCCCAAACCTGATTTGTCATTCTCTGGTCTAGAAGAGTTTGTGAATGAGCCTATAATTAGTAAGCCTATAGTTAAGAAGCCTATAGTTGTGACTAGTAAAGCTAAGGCTAGTGCATACAAGCCTAAGGTTGTTAGGAAGAATAATAGTGCTCTAATTATTGAGGATTTGTTGTTTGATAGTGAAGAAGAAGATGTGCCTTAGGCTAGGATTCGAAAGAAAACAGTTAAACCTAGTTTTGCTAAAATAAAGTTTGTTAAATCTAAAGAGCAAGTAAAATCTCCTAGGAAAACAACTATTAAACAAAGTAATCAAAATAGGCTGAACACACATAGTCCTTGAGGAAACCAAAGAAACTAGAATAATATGATGTTTTAGAGACTGGAAAGTTTTGATCACCTGCAGCATGATTGTAATAACCATCAGAGACAGTTTAATAATAAAAAGATGGTAAAACTAGTGTGGAACTATACTCAAAGGGTGAATCACCGGAATTTTTCTAAAATGACTCACCCTAGTCCTAAAAGGAACATGGTTCCAAAAGCAGTATTAATGAGGTCTGGCCTAGTATCACTTACTACTACTAGACCAGTTAATACTGCTCAACCCAGAACAACAGTGAATAGTGCAAGACCAATGACAAATGTTTTTAATAAAGCACATTCAACTGTTAGAAGGCCCATTAACAAGAATACATCATTTAAAAATAGTAATTTTAATAAGAGGGTTAATATTGTTAAGGATAAAAATGTTAATGCTGTTAGGCCAAAAGTAGTAGTTAATGATGTTAGGCCAAAAGCTGTACTTAATGTTGTTAAAGGAAACCAGGTTAATGCTGTTAAGGCCTCAGCTTATTGGGTTTAGAAACCAAAGACTAAAGTAATAGACCATGTTTCTAAACACAACAGTGCATCAACCATAGGGGGGGTTGTGTTTTGATCAGTGCATCAACCATCCTAAAAATGTTTGATTATATTGATGCACAAGGCAGATCCAAGTTAGTGATGGCCTGGGTCCCCAAAAGAGACTGATTTTCTTAACTTATGTACAGGGCAATCAACAACAAGATTTGGAGGAGAAATGAGTGATTGAGATTGGATGCTCAAGGCACATGATAGGGAACATGTCCTATCTTACTGACTTTAAAGAAATTGATGGAGGATATAATTAGCCTTTTGAGGTAACCCAAAGGATAGAAAATCATCCGAGTTGAGGTTCCAATTAAAACTGGTTATTTTAGATTTTAGAATGGTATTTTGTACGAGAGTTAAAGTTTAACACCTCTTTATAGTGTCTCATAAATGTGTACAAAAAGAAATGTGTTCTCTTATAATGACCTTTTAATGGTATTGTTTTAATCTCCAAACTTTAATAACGTGATATAGCATGTTTTACTTAAAGTTCCTAGAAAGAAACAATATGGTATAGTGTTTGATTTTTAAAGAATGTTTGTACCTAAGAGGAGGTCACTAACTTGTCTCTATTTCAAAGCCAGACATCTATGAATCTAAACATTGGCCATAGAGGCTTGACACATAAATTTTCAAACACTGAATAAAATTGGTTAAGGGAAATCTTGTAAGAGGTTTACCTTCAAAACTTTTTGAAATTCATCAAACCTGTGTTGCTTGTCAAAAGGAAAGAAACATAGAGCTTCTTGTAAGTCCAAAACAGTAAGTTCAATCAGCCAACCTTTACATATGTTGCACATGATTTGTTTGGTCCAACATTGTAAAAAGCTTAATGAAAAAGATGTATTATTGATAGCCTAGTTTCACATGATGATTTACAGTAAGGTTTATTTGGGTTTTCTTTCAAGCTACTAAGATGAGACTAATGGCATTCTTAAGACCTTTATAACTGAGTATAAAAACTAATAGCGATCAAAAGATGTTTAAGTAAATAGGTGTGACAATGGAACTGAGGTTCAAGAATAAGGAGAATGAAGTCAGTTTTTGTGAGAGAAAATAAATTAAGAGAGAATTTAGTGTAGCTAGAACTCCTCAACAAAATGGAGTAGCTGAGAGGAAAAATAGAACACTAATTGAGGCTGCTAGGACAATGCTAGCTGATTCTAAGCTACCTACTACTTTTTGGGCTGAAGCAACTAATACTGCTTGCTATGAGTAAAATAGTGTATTATGTAACTAGCCCTCATACAACAAACCCCTTTATGAACTTTTTCTTGGTGAAACCTATCTATTAGGGCCTCATGAACCCATTTGGATGTCCTGTTACAATTCTCAATACCATAGATCACTTAGGCAAGTTTGATGGTAAGGCTAATGAAGGATTGTTTATTGGGTACTCAATCAATAGTAAAGAATTTAGAGTGTTCAACAGTAGAACTAAGATAGTTGAAGAGAACTTGCATGTCCTATTTAGTGAGAATACACCTAATATTGCAGGAAGTGGACCAAATTAGCTTTTTGATATTGATGCACTAACAAAGTCAATGAATTATAAGCCAGTTGTTGCAGGAAATCAGTCTAATGGTAATGTAGGTACAAAAGCATGTAATGATGTAGATAAAGCTTGAATAGAGATAGTTGCTGGCAAAGATTATATTTTGCTACCATTATGGACTGCTGATCTACCATTCTCTCAAAGTTCAAAGAGTTCTCCTGATGTTGGATTCAAACCTTCAGGAGATAATGAAAAGAAGGTTACTGAAGAACAAGGAAAAGAAAGTGGTGATTCAAGTAAAGATGGTGAAAGTTATGATCAAGAGAAGGAGGATAATGTTAACAGCACTAACACACTTAATGTTGCTAGCACAAATAAAGTTAATGCTGTTGGTGCAAAAACAAGCATTGAACTTCCAGATGATCCAAATATGCCTGAATTGGATGATATTGTTTATTCAGATGATGATGAAGATGTTGGTGCAGAGGCTAGCATGAACAATTTGGATGCGTTTATGCCTGTCAGTCCTATTCTAACTACAAGTATACACAAAGATTATCCAGTTGAACAAATTATTGGAGACTTGAATTCAGCACCTAAAACAAGAAGAATGACAAAATTGCTTGTTTGCTTACTTTTTATCACAAGAAGAACCCAAAAAGGTAATTCATACATTGAAGGATCCAAGCTGGATAGAAGCTATACATGATGAGCTTCTACAATTCAAATTACAAAAGTTTTAGACCCTGGTGGAGTTACCAATTAGAAAAAGGGCTATTGGGACTAAATGCGTTTTCAAAAATAAAAAGGATGAAAGAGGAATTGTGATTAAAAATAAAGCAAGATTCGTTACTCAAGGGTACACATAAGAAGAAGGGATTGAATATGATGAAGTCTTTACCCTTGTTGCAAGAATTGAAGCAATTAGGCTATTTTTATCCTATGCCTCATTTAAAGACTTTGTGTTGTACCAGATGGATGTCAAGAGTGCTTTTCTTTATGGTAAGATTGAAGAGGATGTCTATGTTTGTCAACCACCAGGATTTGAAGATCCAGACTTCCCTAACAGAGTATACAAAGTATACAAGGCACTTTATGGACTACATCAATCTCTCAAAGCTTGGTACGAAACCTTGTCAACTTATTTGTTGGACAATGGGTTTTAGAGAGGAAAGATAGACAAGACTTTGTTTATCAGAAGGGACAAATGTGATATTCTGTTAGTTCAAGTGTGATAACCAGTAATATTTCTAGGGTTAAGTATTATAAAATATTATAGTTTTGTATTTTGAAGTCTTTCGATCTTGACAGTTTTCCCGATGAAAGCTAAAAAATTGACTTCTGTTGATTATTTTGCGTAAAAGCGGTTTCGGTTTAACCGGGAATTTAATGGAGTTTTGAGTTTGTAAATGAATCATCTTTGGTACGTTTTTCTGTTTTAGAGTGGTTTTGAGGTTTTCAGTGCTTTTCGAGAAGTCTTCCCGAGTTGAGCGAAAAATCGTTACGCAACGCGTACAGGCACGACAGTTTATTTGAGTATGAAGATTTAATGAAATTAGGAATGTGTTAATGGGTTTTTATATTTAATAAATTCATAATAATGAAATAACATTGATTTAAGTCGTAAATCGTGAGTGTGAGATTTGAAAATTATTAGAAAAACGTTTATTTTCGTGAAATTTGGTAAAAGACCGTAACAGTCGTAAAAAGGTGAAATTTTAGGTGAATATAAGTTGTCAAGCCATATTTTGTGATTTGAAGTGTTTTTAAACGGATGAGAAAGTTTCGGTTGAGTTTTGTCAAAATTCATGTTTTCGGTCCAGGGTCGGCCGATAACGGCTTAAAATGGATTTTGTAGCAATTTAACGTGATTGGTGTCGTATGAATAACCTAGGCTTATAAGGGCTTATTTGGAGGTTTTGCTTATTCAATAAGATAAAGAATAGCTTATTTGGGCTTATGAGATATTCGGTGTGGATGGTTTCGGTGTGGGCTCGGCCCAACCGACCCATTTGGTTTCGTTCGGCCCAATAAGGGTGCGTTTGGTTTCGTTCGGCCCAAATAAGGGTGCGTTTGGTTTTGTTGGTCCGACACCAAGGAGGGCTCGGCCTACTTGGGTTTGGTATTTGGACTTGGTTTTTGATTTCGAGCTTATTGCTTATTAATTTCGGCTTATATTATGCTTATGGCATATTTAGTTTAGCTTATTTTTTAAGCTTATAGCTTATTTGTTATTTTGGCTTCTATGTTAAGCTTATAGCTTATTTGTTATTTCGGCGTATATGTTAAGCTTATAGCTTATTTGGGTTTTCGGTTTATATTACAAGCTTATGGCTTATTTATTTTTCAGTTTGGCGTATTTATAAGTTTATAACTTATGTGTTAATCCGACTTAATGGGCTAAAGGCCCATTGGGTTTCGACTTATATTTTGGATATATGAAAAGTAGTATGGACTAATTTTTGTTATCGGGCTAAGTATTTAACACCATAATGGGCCATAAACCCAATAACAAGTAAATAAATTTGTGGACTTTATGAATGGACTAAAGAGATTGTGTTGTTCTAAGATAGATTTTGTTGGACTTGTCGGATGTAAAGGAGGTTATTTTGCTACGTTTTGATAAAATGTGTTGAAAATATCGATGTTGTCGGAAAATGTCGGGTTTGTGAAAAGTGTTTTGGATTAAGGTTTAAGACCTTGAAAAAAGTCATAAAAACGTACGGGTCATGCCGAATTTTCAAAAGAAATTTATACTTAGAGACGTTTAAAAAAAGGTAAATTTTTAAGAAGTTTATTAATAAAAAGTCATTTTACTTGAGAATTTAATGCAAAGAAAAATATATTTTCTTGGAACCTTTTTCTTAAACATTTAATATTCATAGTTATGGTGTCGATTTTAATTGAAGAAATAAAGGGTGAATCTTAAGGAAGATTAAGTGTCGAGGTTAAAGCTATTGGACATGGACATATTCAAGAAACGAGATGTTGTAATTACCCCGTTAGCCCGATAATAAGGCAAAAATAATAATAAAATATTATTATTATTTTAATTTAAATTATTGAATATATATATATATATATATATATATATATATATATTTATATATGTATATATGTATATATATTTAACGTATATATATTCGTTTCGTCAGATTTCCGCGGAGTATTTTTGTCGATTGTATCGTTCAATGATTTGAGGTGTTTGAGCTGTATTGTATTGATGTCGCACTTTGCCCAAGTGTTTTTGAGTTGTTTTCGCGTAATTACTACACAACCATAATAAGAGATAAAGTTTTGATAATGGGATAAGGTTTTGGTAATGAGATGACGGTTTTTGTAACGAATTAAAGGTTTGAGATAACGAGTTTGGAACGATATAAATGAGGATTTTGCGTGAGTTAAGGCGAACACTTGTACAATAAGATAGTTTTGTATGAGCATTGATAAAGTGAGTATCTATTAGGTCGTTGTCGGGTACATTGTGCGCTTGCGTAGAGATTGTTTGTGGTTTGCCTTATTTGAGATATTGCTGTTGCTTTTGATTGCTGATTGAGGTGAGTTCTCATAGCCCCACTTTTTACTGTTTTTCCGTTGGGGGAAAATGATACTCAAATGTGTTTTGAAATGTTTTGAATTGAACTATGCGAAATGTGGTTTTGTTTTTAGGACAAGATATGTGCTTATGACTGTTATGTGAATATTATGCATGATTGTTTGGATCGGATGGGTACGCCTATCTAGTGTTGTGAGATTATTGGATCGGATGGGTACGTCTACCCAGTATTTGTGTGATTATTGGAGCGGATGTGTACGCCTACCCAAGTTTGTGTGAGGTCTTGCCCTAATATTAGTGCTCCAGCTGGTAGGCCCTTTAGGTGCGTAAGTGACATATGGTGATTGACTAGCGTGGATGCTATGTCTTGGATTGAATGCATATATTAACTGTCATATAACACTATTGTCCACTGTTGAAATATTGGCACAACTTTTGGGTTTAAGGTCAAACCTACAAGCTTACCAACATTATTGTTGACGTTTTCGAGTATCATTTTCAAGTGTGTCAAATCAAAGGTATGTGAATGGTACTGGAAGTGAAAAGATGTAACCCACGGGGACTAGGTTCAGATGGTTTTAATAATTGTAGTATGTCAAGTTTTAACTTGTAAAATGTAAGTAAACTCAAGTTTTATGATTGTAAATTGTAAAGTGTATGATCTTGTATCTTGTGCGATGAATGGTATCGTCGCATCCTGTGTTTCCGCTACTGACGGGGTATGACAGATTGGTATCAGAGCCAAGGTTATAGAGAATGCCGGTTTTTATAAAATAAAAAGCTCAACTATAATCAAAGAGTAAAGTCTATTTTTAGTAAAACCTCGAACATGGCGGAAGTCAATAGCCCGAGCAGTTCATGGTATTATTCCTAAATTACGCATAGCCTGATCAACTATGCTTAATTCAGGAAGGACTATGAAATGATGGGGTTACTTTTCTAAAGTTATGTTAGAGGAGGGAAGGGATTTGTGAGTAATGTGGCCACCTGAAAATGATAGGATGTAAAGTGATGAGAAAACTTGCGAGTGTTGAGATTGAGATTATGTTGATTTTAGAATTGCCATGCTGCATTAGTAGTAGTAGAGTGCGATGCCTTGAGAGTGTAAGTGAAATTGTCGCGGATAGCGATGATTGATTGATTTATTGATAATTGGCCATGCTTGCCATAGTGTGGTGCGTGTACCTTGAGAATTTTTATGGATAGTCGCAGGTAGCAACGTGATTTGACAATATGGTTTTTTATGATAATGTGTTTTATGTTGTGACCATTGGTGCCGTTCGTATCAAACCTAGTCGCTGATTAATTAGGTGTGCGCTGTATTGCTTTCCAAATACATACTGTGAGCGCTAAGAGCGAATAGAGAGGTAGGGAGGATGAGGGATGTCAGGGAGGGAGGATCGTATATATATATATATATATATAGATATAGATATATATATATATATATATATATATATATATATATTTTTATATGGTAGTGAGTGCTTTCAGTGTAGCAGACAGTGCAACTATATATAAGCTCTACATAGACAAATCACGTGTTATAGTCGGTAGCTATCTGCAACTAACTGTCGAAGCAGCATCATAACCGTATATGATTATGCTACACATGCTACTAGCATAACCGAACTCATGCGAGACTATACATCTTGAGATATCATGATTTGTATATGTAAGCATAATGATGCTGATAATTTGGATAAAAATATTTTATACTTATACCCTTTTATTGTGTTATCACAGGATGTCTGCCCTAGTGTTTATTAACCCAGAGAGTTCCACCCAGGCTGACAGGGCTCAGAGCTCCCGAGTGCCAGTACCACTTCCTGAGGATCCTTATGAGGCCATTAGGCAGGCTTATTTGGATGGGACGGACACTGAATCCGAGCCTTTCAAGGACCCCATTGATACCGAGACACCTGAGTTACCCCTCACTGTAGCACCACCTATATCACTAGCTGAGAGTAGCCCACCCGTGTTGGTTCCCATTCTCCGTAGAACCGCGCGTATGGTTGTGCGTGGTCCACCTGCGATGTCATCGGGCCTCTCTGCCTGTATTGCAGAGGTGGCAGCTATGTCTGAGTCCGCGTTTCGTAAGAGGTTTAGGTCCTCTTTCGAGAGTTCGCCATCTGTGTCACCACCAGACCTTCCATCGCGAAAGCGTTATTGAGGTACGTCTGAGTTAGTAGAGGATAGTGAGGAGGATGAGGAGATAGAGGAGAGTTTAGATTTTGACAATGTGGGTGAGGACGCAGAGGACGAGGGTCCTACAGCAGAGGATGAGGATCCTGCTGCGGGGGACGAGGGTCTTGCTGCAGGGGTCGAGGGCCCCGATACGGATGATAAAAGTTATGGTTTAGATGATGAGATTCATGGTATGGATGATGAGGGTCGTGGTTTAGACGACGAGGGTCATAGTGTAGAGAGTGATGGACTTGGTTTAGAGGAGGATGAGGTTGTATTTGTACCTGAGGGTCAGCAGCAGGCAGCTCCGGTTGTGGGGACAGTTGTGAGCGCGCCTTTAGGACTTGGGTATAGAGCGTTGAGGCGCCAAGAGTTAGCGTTAGAGGAGGATCAGGTATACAGTACGTTTGAGGTCAGACTGGGTTCTGGATCTACACCAGAGTCTGAGAGACCTGAGAGGATGTCGGTATCTAGACAGCCCACACTTACCACATGGACAGACCCGGAGGATGGTATGGTTTATATTGATATTCCTACTTACCCACCACCAGCACCACCTGTACAGACACCACCTTCACCCGAGTGGATGTCTGGTTCACTTTCCATTTCTCCATCACCTTCTGTTGTACCTTCACTTGTCTCATCACTTATGGTACCGTTGACTGCACCATCACCTATAGCTTCACCCGCTACGGCTAAGACTGCATACACTCACTACTAACCAGCCACAGAAAATAGACCACCGAGTCCCCCATACTCGCTCATCCTCCGACCTGACCCTAATGTCCACAGCATACTCAACCCAAACACTTCCTTATGTGAACACAACACCCATATCGCATCCACTCTAGTGATCCCAGTGTTGAATCATCACTCTATACCATCACTCCTTAACACTAAGAATCTCTCACAATCCTTGAACATATACTGCCCACTCTCCTGCCAATTGAGATCATAAAATTCGATCTTGACATGAAACCTATCTCGCTATCATCCTCCTCAATAACACACTCACAGAGAAATTTGTAAGACATAACTACTAAATCCTGCTCTATTCACCTATTCATAGAACATCAGTAAAACGTCATCACAGCCGCCACCACCAATTCTACACTCACACCCAACTCCAATAACCCAATATACCCGAACCCCGCAAGTACCCACGCGTGTTTCTTCACTCACATCTAGTCCCATACATCACATACTCACAAGAGATGAATCTAACTATCGTCACTTGAGTACAAACTCCTTTCCTATCAAACAAAATACACTTAAGATCACCGTCGCCTTTGCACACCCGACAAATGTGTTCCATCTCACCTGGCAGCCTCCACAATCGCAGAACTCCCACACACTGTAAAAGACTACGCATAGTAAAACTATCCACCCCATAAAGAACATTCTTGTATAAAATGTACTCCCCTATATGTTATACCTCTTATTAAACTATCACCCCAAAATCTATGTTCTAATATACAAATTCACACCACAATCCCACATAGTCCGTGAACCACAAAATTACTGCACTCTCGTCCTGAACTGTCCTTGCACCTGCACCTGTCACATCCAGTTCCTCGAGAAAGAGTAACGTCCCCCATGATGCATCCCACTCCACATAGTCCACTAAACGTCCCCCACTTTGCAACACCCAATGTGCATAAGTTTTCCCACTATCCACCACTTGTCCTGCACTCACACGCAATTCCCAACACAAAAGACAACTGCAACATTGACATATTGTTTGTTCGCTAGACTCAGCTAAGACCAACATTGTTCCCTCCCACTCCCTCTTAACCCACTACACACCCCCTCCCCCTGCAATTCTTATCGCTCTACTCAATTAAATAAACTCAAAATACTTTCCAAAACCTTTAATAGTATACAATTGTCGCCCCCTACTGATAGAAATTTCTCCCTCTATCGTTGCCATACGCTCCTATATATCACATAATATGCTCTGATTGTACAATATGTCACATATATTCTGTCACACTTTTAATTGACAATTGTCTGCTCGTACCAATTTCGTAATATAACTACGATCATGTCTATCATCACACCGTATTGCCTCACGTAGAGATTCTCCATACCACCCCACTACCCCCATACCAACAAACCCCAACCCACTTCACCAACCTATATCAAACAAACCCCCCACAAAACCAATAACCACCAACAACACAAAACCACCAATACACAAAATCTCCTACTAAAAACAAAAAACCCTACCACCACCAACCAACCACCCACCATAATATCACTTAACTATACGATATCTACTTCTTTCCACCAGTGTACTTTTAACTCTGTTCTTATACTCGTATACTGTTCTCAGCTACAATGAAATGACATATACTGCTCAAAGATCTCTGAAATATGTAAACATAATAACTCCTCTCCCTCTCCTCCTATGACGCTCATCACAGTCCATAGTAATCAGAATGACAACATATAAAAAAGACGAATTCTATCCTAACTCCAACATTCAAGTCAGTTATGTAATCAATCACTAAGATTAAAATCACCCTAAAAGTCACACCATCCAATTCATTTAATGTATATTTAAAGAAAAACTCAGCAGCGCGCGTCTCACTCACTTAAGCAGAGATAGTCATCCTATAAATTACTTATATAAGTCAAAAGGAATATATACCATGTAACACCATACTGTTTCAAATGAGTATCTTATAGATAGAGTTGCTGTCCAATCACGCACACTCATCCTTTCATGTGTTTAGCCACATCCTTTATAGATTACTTCACGCTGACGCGTCTCCTCTGTGTGTCTTCCTCACACCTTAACCCCTACGATGATCATTCGCATACAAGTCCTAGACATTCTCTCTGTCAAGTTGCCAACGAATAATCTTCAGTATAAAATACGTGTCTATAAAACAAATCTTATATGACCATGTCTACCAAATCGCACCCTTACCCTTTTAGTATGACAGTTTCACCACCAAATTGTGTTTTCCTCCCTGAATCACCTATATTAATTCTGTCAAAATGTACCCGTTGCATCACCCAGAGCTACCCCCCCCCCTCCCAATCTGCCTACCCCTACCACCCACCAGTGTCTCCATATCATCTACACTCTCTTACAACATTGAAGAACCAACAAAAAACTCTGCAATGTGAGATCCCGTGAACTCCCCTCTCTAGGTACAATTGAATACCTGATAGTCACATCACCATTACTCCGTCACCAATCATGTGCCACAAAGAGAACTCATCAGTTTAACTAATGTCAAAAATCTACATAAGTTATAGATAATAATGTATCCTCAGACTACTGCATAGATACGTCATGTAATCTCTGTCTTATTCAGATATCTATAAAACGTAAACACCATGACCCTAATAAGTACTGTTACTACTATATCTCCTCCCCATGTATGACTACACTTCCACGATCATGTGTCAGCTCACTCCAGTAGTACCAAGCCATATTTTATTATAACAAGTGTGAAAGTTTTGAAATCATATATTCTGTATATACACTCTAACAAAATCAAATTAAAATATGTTTAACGCTATGTCTCCAACATACTGTCATAGATCCTCTCCTTAGAAATTGTACGTACATATATATGTAACAAATTTGTGTCAGATAAATAGAATATGTCTAAGATATCTACACAGAACACGTAGTAACCGCCAAGTGTTGTTGTGTATGTACATGATAGTCTAACTATCTGTGAACTTTTTGTGAACACTATAAAATGTATAGTAATTAATATTATTGTGTTTGTATGTAGATCAAAAGTCTACCCATGTAAACCAATTTACATGTTTGTGTGTCATCCTAAAGTCTGATAATTTATAACATCCACTTTGTTTAAACATAAGTAATGCATAGACTACTCACTATATTGGGTAGCATCGGTTAGTGACGGTTATGATTAGAAAAGTTTCTTTTTGTATTGGTGGTTATGGCGAATCATTCTAGTTATTAGGTGATTTGTATTTAAAGCGTTTCATATTAGTAAAGGAAAATTTTGTTCAATCTTTGTGGATAGCGGTATTTTGTGTTGTTTCTTGTTAGTTTGAGAGCGCAGTTTTTCCCGTGTGTGAGTGCGTTGCGATTGGTTGCTCATGATAGAGCGGATACCCACTTCCTTATTAGGATGTGGCGTGCGATATATTTAATGTATTCTGTAAGCTCGAAATGTATTCGGGCTGATCGATTATACCGTTTGGTTAGGAGATTTAATAGGAGGCAATAGACAGTGGATGGTTACGAGGAGTATTGGAAAGAGTTGTGATGATCAATTGGAGACTTGATCATACTTTTGACTGTGTAAGTTTTTGAGAGGTATTTTGATCTACATAAGTGAGGAGAGATTTAAGACACCATTGAGTAGGATTGATTTGGAAAATATTAAACATGTAATGATGTGGTTCGGATTTTAGAACGACCTTCCTAGGATGGGTAGAGCCGGGATTGTTGACCATGTAAAATACTTAGGGATTTTGAATGTGTAAGTATTGGTAAGAAAGAGTATGAGCGTTGGGATTAAAAGCCTCTTGATGTTGTTTAGAAGTTACTACTGCTAAGTGAAAGTTAAAACTGTTAAGGTATTAGTTACTGCTGCTAAGTATAAATTAGTGTTGTTAGTAATCTTAATGAAAAATATGCTAAGTAGTTAGTACTGCTAGTTACTATTGCTAGTGTAAGTTACTACTACTAGTGTATATTAGTACTGCTAATTACTACTGCTAGTATAAGTTACTACTGCTAGTATATGTTACTACTGCAAGTTACTACTGCTAGTGTAACTTAGTACTATTCATAAAGATTGAAGAAAACTTTCTAAGTAGTTAATGCTGCTTGTACACAGTTAGTGCTGCTGGTACAAAAGTTACTACTGTTGGTGTGAAAGTTACAACTGCTTAAAGATTACAACTGCTGGAAGAGTTTATGCTGACAGAGAAGAGATCAAAGACTTATCAGAGAAAAGATAAAGATTGCTTATGTGATAAGTATGAGATATTTTTGTAAAAGATACGTATAAGTTATTTGTTTAGAAGATCATGATAACTTAGGAAAATATTGTAAGCCGGTTAGGACTCCTTGGTGTATAAAAGGAGGTCCTAGGGCATAGAGTTAGATATCTAGAAATCGTTTGTTTTGATATCAATATAGCTTCAAGGTTTTGTAACCCTAACACTATTAAGAGTGTTCGTATTATATTGAGGCTGAAAGTTTGGTAAACTGTTTGTTATTGATCTTATTCATTATTGTTTCATTGAAATTCTTCTTAGTATCATTGACTAGATTTCGCATAGTCTTTGATATTCACAATCAAAGTTTCTATCATAGTTGTTTTGAATTTATTCAATACAACTTAGCCTTATACAAGCTAATTGTTAGATATGAGTAAAAGACTCGGTCACCCCGTATATTTATTGTTTATAATAGTTCGTAATTTAATCTTTAATCGTATCTAATCAAGAGAAGTGAATGATTAAGGAAGACCATTTCAGAGGAACAATGCAAGAGGAAATGTTGTAGCTGGGAATGTTGGAGGTCAGAACAGAGTTGGAAACATGAATCCTGGTCAAGCTAAACCCATTATGTGCTACAACTGCAAAGGAATCGAACACATAGCACGAGAATGTCCACAACCAAAGCATCCTCAGGATTCAAACTACTTCAAAGACAAGATGCTGCTGATGAATGCTCATGAAAATGGTGACAATGCAAAAATCAAACACGCAAAACAAACACACAAATATGCAAATTAATCTAAACTATACTAAACTAAAAATACTAATAAAAAAGAATTAAACAACTTCACTCCCCGGTCAGATGATGTGTCGTTGTGTAGGTGTTATTTTATGTACCAAGTTTTACTATTTATTTTATGCCGACTATACCTAAAAACAAAACTTTAACGGGCAGTGTACCCGGTCGGTGGTAGTTTCGTTGGTAAGTAGGGTGTCGATCACTAAGAGCGAGAGCGTTAATTCCTAATTCTATTAGTATTTTAGTTATCTAAGTTAAACCTAAATTAATCTAATTTATGCAAGACCTAAGTTAGACCTAATCTAATGATAAGGGGGGTTTCAGCCTGAGAGACTGGCACGGTTTTGTGTATCTAACCTAAGGTTTTGATGACAAGTAAAGCAATAAACACACACAAGAAGACAAGCAAACGATAGAGGAACGGTCGAGAACTAATGTAAGGAAAACGTATCAACCATGAATAATCCGATAAAATGCAGGTTTGTTTATTTAGTGCAATGATTGTCTTATCTCGAAGGGCATATCATTCCTAGACTTAGGCGGTACTTCTTCCTAAGACCTAGACACGCTAATTCTGTCACAATTAGACGCATCCACATAAAGCATCCTTATGTTGATTATAATCTATCTTAGGATCTAAGTAATGGTGCTCTTACTAAACCCTAGCTCATCGAGACTTTACCCACTTACTGCTTAACGGCTCTTTATATACTAGTAGTCCACTGTCCGAGTCCTTACCAATGGAATAAGAACATACTCGTTGATACCAAGGTCACCTTATGGCTCAACTAAGCTCACTAAACTAAAGGCAAGGATAGGTCAATATTTGTGATCCTATGATTCTAGATATATAAATTGCAATATGGAGAGCTATCCCGGACTCTTAGCCTACGCCCAAACAACACCGAAGTTGCAGCGCATTAAATATGTAGGACTAGACCCAGTTGAATGATAGGTCGCATACTTAAGCACGTAAACGAATATAAATTGATAAACATAAACAACAATCAACGATAAATTAAGCAATCAAGATAAAGAAACCAAACATTAGATCTTCATAAACATGGCTGATACCTAAAGGTATCAGCCGATAGTCATTGTAAAAATACATACGGTTTGATATATGAACGATTAAAATAAAGAAACCTTAATCGAACGCGTATTCGGTTGCACGATGATTACAAGAGTTTTCCTTTGATCTTGAGGCTCTTTTTTGACCTTCTATGCTCCTTTATTCGTCTCTTGGTCAACTTGGTGGCTTAGGGATTCACTTGCATGCCTAAAACTGAGTTTGGGGTCGTCTATATATAGTGGTCTGGAAGTCGGTTCGATACGGCGTAACCAAGGAGTTGGATACGGCGTATTAGGGATTTCTTAGAGTAGGGACCACGCTTAATATCTTCCAGAATATTATATTCATTTCATATCTTGAATATGGCGTATTGAGTCTCTCTGGATACGGCGTATTGAGCTTTATCCTCTGTGTTCTTTGGTGAGTGCAGGCATGGATACGCCGTATCTTCTTGATGGATACGGCGTATTGGTCTTCAGAATAGTAATCTTCAAAATATCTTCGTTTAAGCTCCAAAATGTGCGCCTTATGTTATCTTTTACCAAGTACTTCTTAATTACTGCAATTCTTAAATATAAACGATTAAGTAACAATTCTTTGCAATAACTATACAAAATGGGTTAATAACATGGGATAAATGATGCTATAAAATAGACATTATTTGATGTCATCAGGATTGAAAATGAGTCAGAGGAGGATCCTTCAAAGAAACTGGTGCCTGCATCAACCATTGTTCTCCCTGATCCTGATGAAGAAATTAAAGTTCCTTACATGATAAATGGGAAGATGTACTACCTCAGTGACAAATAAATGCAAGCTTACTTATACAAAGAAGAGAAACTCAGGAAAGATGCCGATGAAGAAAGATTTCTTGCTATATCCAAGCCTGAAGTAATCAAAGTGGTGCAAGAAGAGGCTGAAAAGATTGGACTTGACCCAAAGAAAATTGCAAGTGCCAAAGCAGGTGAAAAGTTTAAAAAGGCTCAGGATGTTGAACACCAGGTCCTCAAGAGAGAACACACTGAGAAGGTCAGAAAATCTCTTAAACTCAGGAAGAAAAAGTTTAAAAACTACATGTGGACCATCAATAGCAGACTGAAACCTAAGACTATCACTAATATCAAAATTCATCCAAAGACCAAGCCAATTGTCATAACAATCTACAGAGGTACTGATGGTAGAAACTTTGATGTCCATAAACCTTTTGCCTTTGGTGCGTTTGGTATCTCTGAATTGGATGAACTGAGGGAAATCATTCCCAAAAAGAAAAATGCAATTGTACAAGACTTGATGAATTCACTAAGCCGAAGGTATGAAAGGATAAGAAAAATCCCCGAGGAACTTGGAATCAAGTCAGCACTCCCTGCTCCTGCTCCTGCTCCTGAACAAGCCTCATCTAAATCCTCAAGAAAGAAGAGGAAACACATGGAACTTGAGCCTGAAATAAAAATTCCTGGATTGGAATGCAATCGAGCCCTCCCTGAAAATGATCCGTTTGTCAACAACATGGTCATCGAATATGGGATCTTCTTCACTGATGAATTCGGTGACCAAGCATTTCAAAGATGGAGTGACATCGACAAAGTTGGGATGGAAGCTCTCGTGTCATATCTTGTAGCTGCCTCTATGGTTCAGTTACCTAAAAATGCAACGTTCAGCATGAAACTAAAGAAACTCATTGCTGAACATCCTGATCAAGAGAAGCTCAAATCAAAGAAAGTCAAGTTAGAAGCCCTTGGATATGAGATGAACTGAGTACTTATGATGTAATTTTTGTTATCTTTTGTAATAGATAATAGGGCCTTGTAATCATTTAATGAAGTATCTTTTGGTTGAACTCAGTATCCTTAAACGACTTTCTATAAATCTGTAACAACCGGCAATTTTCAGAACTTTAAATGACTATTTTACCCTTTGAATTTTTGGGTCCGACCTAACTTTTTAACTTTTTGACCTTTTACTGTCACATAAAAACGATTACTGCGTAACCGGCATTTTTTTATTTACTTCTCGGCGAGTCACCCAAGCTAGTACTACTCTCACCCAGGCACGCTTAATTACGGAGTTCTGATGGGATCCGGTGCATTAGTGATGGTATAAAAAATTTACTTTTTACCCTCGACATTATTTTTCTTTTTACTTTTTTTTCTTTTTACCATTTACGTGA